>JAABKJ010007545.1:231853305-232036862 GCA_011634705.1 Andricus grossulariae | reverse complement strand
TTAGTTGAAAATTAAACTATTTCGTTGAAAACTCATATATTTTGTTGAAAATTTGTGTTTTTTGGTAGAAATTATCTTCTTGGTTGGAAAATCACCTTTTTGGTTGAAAATTCAATTATTCCAGTTGAAGATTCATCATTTTAGTTAAAAATTAATCTTTATGGTTCAAAATTCAAATATCCCAGTTGAAGGTTCATCATAATTTTAGTTGAAAATGCATCAGTTTGGTTGAAAATTCAACTATTTCGTTAAAAACTCATGTTTTTAAAAAATCGTCTTTTTGGTGTAAATTAACCTTCTTGTTGGAAAATTCATCTTTTTGGTAGAAAATTCAAGTATTCCAGTAAAATATTAATAATTGTAGTTGAAAATTCATCTTTTTGGTTGAAAATAAAACTACTTGGTTGAAAGTTATACTCTTTTGTTAAAAATTCATGTTTTTGGTTGAACATTCATCTATTCCAGTTGTAAATTAATCATTTTAGTTGAAAATTCATAACTTTGGTTGAAAATTGATCAGTTTGATTAAAAATTAATTTTTTTTTAACTGAAAATTTAACTATTCCATTTTTGGTCGAAAACGTATCTGTTTTAGTTCAAATTCAACTATTTGGTTGAAAATTAATCTTTTTTAGTTAAAAAGTCAACTAGCTTGTTGAGAATTCATGTATTTTGATGAAAAATCGTATTTTTTCGTGAAAAATTATCCTATTTGATAATTACAAAAAACGATTAGGATCACGAACCAAGCTAGCATTTTAATACTCGACATCCCTACCAAACCTAACGAGAAAATCGCATTCGATATCTTCGGACCCTTACCAGAAATTATCCAAGGGAATAAATATATATAACCACAGAATCGATTGTCAATTATATTTGGAGCCCCTAAGACTATTATTCTCACTGATCCAGGTCAAAATTTCCTCTCAGAACTCATGCAACAATTTGAAGTAGTCTCGGAATCTCACCGTTGGAAGCTATACTTTCGGAAGAGAACCTAACATCCCTCCTATAATCAATCCTTCCCCAAATTTAACCTACTATGACTAGTCAAAAAGTGGGAAGTCTAAACACGAACAGAACTTAAAAATGATTAAAGAAAGAATTAAAGTCGAACAGGAAGAAATTAAGAAACTATTAGAAGATAGAACAGTTAGAGGACACCCAATCTATAAAGAAAAGGATTGGGTTTAATGGAAAAATAACACCAAGCAAAATAAGTTAGACCCTAGCAACTACCCTACCAAAATGTATTTTTTAGATGGCATCGAAAGCTGACTACCCGATAGAGAAATTAAGAAGAAACGTATACATAGGAGAAAATAAGAAAGTACATCCTTTTCATGAAGAATGGAGATTAGTAATAGTAATAAATCTAACAACTGAAGAAGGCATAGAAACAATAGATCACACTCTAATGATAGCTGAAGGAGCATGTGGAACATATTGCGCACCTAAAGAAGAATTAAGATTACTTGAAGGAAGATATAATAGACTAACTTCGAAAATTTCAATTTTACACAAGCTCTCAGGAAAACAGAGATACAAGCTAGGATTAGCAAACTTTATCGGAAAAATCTCCAAAACATATTATTCGGAACTCTCTCCGAATCTGACTTGAACCAAATCAACTCTGAGTTAGCTAAACTGCATACCGATAATAAAAATATAGCACCAGGATTGACTAACCACACGAAAATCCTCAAAGTAATATTAGATTCTTTTTCAACAGAACAGTGAACAATAAAGAAAGCAGTAGGAATAGGTTAAAAATTAGGTCAAGCTGTAAATAACAACACAAAGGATAATTTTATTAATACTAAAGTTATACTAGTCACTCTCTTGATCGATGAATTGAATGAAGGCATTGAGACAGCCATCAATGATGAAAACACGGAAGTAACACACCCTGAAATTTTGACAACCGCAATTCTAAAGAAAACTCTAGAAGAATTCGAACAACATCACAGAACTAGATATCACTTTGATAATGAAGAAGAAAATTACCAACACATCCTCGACATTTTAGTTCACTTTCAGTAGCAATAATCCCAGGACACCTTACCTATATCCCAGATATACCCGTCCTAGAGAAAGAAGAAGAATATCTTTACAAAAATTGTTTTTATCCCAGAAAAGAAAGCCAAACTTTATTTATCCATCATTCCCGACCATTAGCTAGTTATTAAATTTGGAGATTCTTACGTTCCAACAGACAAGGAAACAATTGACCACTAAGACGATAGGAAGATATTTAATTTGTAAACGAAATCAGCCGGCCGGCTAATCATTAGGTATAATTTTAAACTGTCTAAAAGTAAAACATGCGAATCAAGTCTTTTCTAAAGATATGCTGAACTAAATTGTAATCAGTCTCCGTTTGCTCCACCAATTTTATTTGCTCCTAAATACAATAAATCTAGACATAAGCTGCGAACAAATAGAAATAGTCAAGCCTGCAGTTAAAATAAAAGATATCAGTTGCAAATTCTACAATACCAATTATGACTAAGCAGATCATCTACCGAAACACCTAGAAGAAAAACAAACTTACTGAATCAATGTAACCTACGGTATTAAATCAGGGTGTCTAGCCTTTTTGCAAACAAAAATTCCAGGACAAACAAATTAATTTTTCAAGGTAGCTTTTTTTTTACAGTAAAAAGATCATTTTCATGAAACATGACGCAAAAATCTGATTCTAGGGTCAAAAACCCGATTCTTGGTGATTCTCCTTTCATGACGGTGAAAAATACGAACGCTACAATCGCAAATATTTTGAACTTTCTTATTTTTTAAGCTTCAACATAAATTTAAGAAAAATGATAGCTGATTGAAATTTGACTGAGCTATCTATTTTTAAGCTAATTTGAATTTAATTTCCAATAAAATAATTAAATTGTTAATCAAATATTTGAATTTTTATCCAAATTGTTGAATTTTCAACCAAATGATCGAATTTTAAACAAAAAAGGTTAATCTCAACCAAAAACAGTTGCATTTTCAACGAAATAATTGAATTTTTAGAAGACAGCTTAATTCTTAACAAAAAAGGTGAATTTTATCGAACTTTTCGACTTCAGCATGTCTTGATTGGGGGCAATTCAAGTTGAAAACAAGTCGAAGAATTTTTACTCGGGGTAGAATGTAAATCATTAAAATTACAGAATTTTACACGGTAAAATAAAAATTTTTCATACTTTTCAATTATATATTTAAAAAATTAAAAAAAAATCTTTAATTTTACAGATTTAGAATTCAAATTTCTACCGTATTGCTTGTGTAGAGTTACAATGAAAAATTCATGAATTTTTGAAGATTTATATTTTAAAGGCATGTAATTTGGTACATTTTTTTTAATGTTTCAATTTTGATTATTCACAATTGAAACTTCTGCAATTTTAATGATTTCCATTTTAAAATTCTTTCATTTTCACATTCTTTTTAAATTTTGATCAGTTTGATGATTTGGAAAAAAAATATTTAAAAAATTTAAATTCATAATCCTCTAAATTGGAGAAATTTAGAATTTAAAGCATCAAAATAACAGAATTTTTAATTGTAAATCTTCGAAATTGAAAAAACTTCAAAAGTAAATCATCAAAATTCCAGAATTTTTAATCTTTAAGTAAGAAAATAAAAACCCCTAATTTTTTGAAAATTTGTATTTTAAAGGTATGTATGTAATTTGAAACATTTTTTTTAATATTTCAAATTTGAAGATTTACAATTGAAAATTCTTTAATTTTAAAGATGAGCGATTCAAAATTCTTTAATTCTTACATTCTTTTTAAATTTTGATCAGTAAAGAGATTTGGACAATCTAGAGTAATTATGTTATAAATGTTCCAAATTGAAGAAATTTATAATATAAAGCATCAAGATTACAAAATTTTTAATTGTGAAACTGAAAACTTGCATAATTTTTAATTGTAAATTTTCGAAATTAATAACTCATTAATTTTAAGGATGTTTAAACACAAATGTGCAATATTGGATAATCTTGAAGATCAAATGTTCAAATTCAATTATAAATCTTCCAATTTTAAGAAATTTCTAATGTAATTAAAAAAAATTACAACATTTTTAATCATAGATGTTCAAAATTGAAAACTCTCGACTTTCAAAGATGTATAAATACTAATTCTTAAATTTTGATGATTTTGACGATCAAAAGTAAGGCTTTCATTTCCAAATCTTCCAAATTGATGATATCTCAAATGCAAATCATGAAAATTACAGAATTATCAATTGTACCATAGATTTTTTAAATTGAAACCTGTTCAATTTTAAAAGATTTAAAATTTAAAGTTCTAAAATTTTCAAGAGTAACAATTGAAATTTTTTGAATTTTGAAAATAACGAATTGCAAACTATTCAGTTTTGAGATTTATATTTCAAAGGTATGCAATTTGGAACATGTTTTTTAGAATTGACCTATTTTAAAGATTAACAATTTAAAATTCTTTAATTTTAACATTTTACAATTCAAAACTTGACAATTTTGAAGATTTAAAATAGAAAACTCTTCAATTTTAAAATCTTATGAATAAAATTTCTTAAATTTTGTTGATTCTGAAGATCGAAAGTCAAGTTTTCAATGTTCAGTCTTCCTAATTGATAAAATTCAAAGTTAATCAATTTTGAATGGTTGCAATTGAAAATGTAATAGTTCAATTTTGAAGATTCACAGTTATTAAATCTTCAATTGCGAAAATTCGAAATTAAAGATTCTTGAATTTCAAAGATTTGCAATTGAAAACTCTTCAATTTTAAAGATGTACGAATAAAAATTCTTAAATTTGGATTGTTTTGAAAATCAAAAGTCAAGTTTTCAATTCTAATTTTTCCAAATTGAAGAATTTTTGAATGTAAAGCATCACAATCACAGAATTTTTAATTGTATATAGTAAAAAGTCTTCAAGTTAAAAAATGTACAATTTGAAGTTCTATCATTTTTAAGATTTACAATGGAAAATTCTTCAATTTTAACGATTTGCAATTTAAATTTCTTTACTTTTAAAGATTTCTAAATAAAATTTTTTTAATTATGATGATTTTGAAGATCAAAAGTCATGAGCTTGAAATTATGAATCTTTGAAACTGATGAGATTTCAAATGTAAATCAATAAAAACTCAGAATTTTTAATTGTTTCTATTTTAACGAAGTAACTGTAGCTGTAATTAGTTCCTTTTTTAAGAAACCTCCCCTAAACTTAATCCAACTTGAAATTATCCTAATGACAGATAAAATTATTGTTTGGTCGATCTATTGTTGATTAGAATTTCATATTCCAGTTCAAACTAAAGAATGTCTATTCAATTTAAACAACTTCAAAAAGAAAAATAATGTTATAAGATCGCGACACTAAAACAAGAGGGTGCCATCTCATACATGTTTTGCCGATAATGAATTATTGGCAATAAAAGTTAGTTTAGTGCAATGTCTTCGCGTAATTTTAATCTTATTGTAAAGTACGTTGTATACATACGTAAAATAATTCAAATAAAATATGGACAAGAAAAATCTGTAGAATCACAACCTGCTATCTAGTGACTAGGGCCACGTTGCCTGATTGCAATCAAGCAAATAAAAAAAGTTGACCATCAGTGTGAAATTCAGAACCTCAATGTGCTATTGCGATTCAATTTTCCATACATTTGAGACACAAAGTTCTATCTTGAAATTCAATAATTTATTACTCTAAAGTTTAGGCATTCCCAAAGGTAAAGATTGCATCATTGTTCTAATGAATTTCCCAGAAACAGGAAAAGAAATTGCTGCTTATTTTCTGTAAACGTCTACATGCACAAACTACCCAATTTTGAAAAGGCTTTCCTGTAAAGTTCACAGAATCGAAGAAAGCATCCTGTGGTTCTATGGTCTCGAGATGTCAAACTTACGTATATTAGCAAACTGTGAAACTGGGCGACAGATAAAAAATCAAGAGACAAAAGTACGCGATAAGTGAGCGGAAATATAGGAGCTTCAATGTGGACAATGGGAATGAATAATTTTGAAGATTATCATTATTAATTACCAACTGGTACATCGTAGGGTTGAACGTATGTGAGAAAGAGTCGAAGGAAATCAAAGATAAAATATCCCTTATCTAAATGAAGCATAGCCATCTTATATCCTTCATCACTAGGCAGTTTAGGAAAAGTCAATTTCGGTCTCTCCTCTTCCCAATCCTTTGGAATATTCGTTTTCAGGTGCGAAATATTTGAAGTTTTCTTTGCCTCCTCGGACAAGCTTTCCTCCAAGTCAGCCTGGCTCATGTTCAAAGGATGATATATCGCAAAATCGCTAGTGGTAGTGCAATTCGACGAGGACGAGAACGATGAGAAATCGACCTCGAGAGGGTCCTGAAGTAGACACACGTTTAAGGTTGCCGTGATCAAAAGTAACGTTGTCAATCCTGATATGTTTGTAGAGAAATGCATTGCAAAAAATAAGAATTTTATAAACAGATTTTCCAAAATAACATTAAGGTTTAACTTGAATAAAAGTTATAATGCACATGGAGAGAGAACTTTCTTTCTCCGCGTGCAGTGGTAGTACTGAATAAATGTAAATTGTCATTGCCTTGGAGCAGGGCCATTTGGTTGATACTGATCACGTTTTTTTTTTTACTTTTTCCAAGCTTTCGCAAGTAATAATCGTTACTGACAAGGGAGCAACTATTGTTGAACGACGGTCACTACCAGACTGTCTTTGGATGGTTCGTAAAGGCTTCCACGAAACCTCACAAACCCAAGTGTTGTCGAACCCCGACGCAGGAAGAGAGACAGAGATAAAAGTAACTAGGTTACTCGATATTATGAGTCCACCAACGATTCTGCGAGTGAACTCAATCGTTTCAGAAGTACCTACTTCGCAACTGGTATTTGACACCATTCTCGAAGACACTTTGATTATGATAAGGTTACTTCAAAAAATTACGAATTCTCAACGTTCTAAAAACGCCCTAGTGGATCTTGTGAACGGAATAGGTGCGCAATTGCGTGAGCATAAGTAGTAATAGGGCAGCCCTTTACTACTAGCATAAAGTGACCGTTGCATGTACTGCTCCCACTAGGGCATATTTTCATTCTTTTTCACATTTTTTTATAATTTCACATAGAACTCAAAACTTTAAGCTGAAAAAAATGTGTAAGAAAACAGTTTGACTTTGAACCCAAAAAGATCAATTTTCAACCAAGAAAGATGACTTTTTAACCAAATAGTTGAATCTTCAACAAACAAAAAAATGAACTTCAGACCATACAGTTGCATTTAACACAGAAAAAAATTAATTTCAGACCAAACCGTTGCATTTAAAACCAAATAGTCAATGTTTTAAGCAAAATGGACGTACAAGTATTTTTAACCAAATAGTTAAATGTTCAACCCACAAAGACGAATTTTCAATCAAATGGTTGAATTTTCAAACAAATAAAAATTAACTTCAACCACAAATAGTTGCATTTTTAACCCAAGTTCGAATCTTAAAGACAAAGAGACGAATTTTTTAGAAGACAACTGCATTTTCAACCAAGAACTTTTCTACCAAAAAATATTAATTTTCAATCCTATAAAATATATTTTAAATTAAAAAATAGCTGAATTTGTAACCACATAGTTGAATTTACGACATACAAATATGATTTTTCAACCAAATTGTTAAATTTCATACAAAATAATTATAATTTCAAGCAAAATATTTAAACTTTGAACTAAAAGTATCAGTTTTTAAGAGAAAAAATAAATTTCTAACAAAGAAGTTTAGCTTTCAATCAAGTAGTTGAATTTTCAATCAAGAAGACTAATTTTCTACCAAAGCAGAGGAAGTTATCAATTTTCAACCAATAATAGAATATTTAAATTTTCAGATCAAAAAATCAATTGTTTAACAAAAAAGAAACGAATTCTTAATAAAATAGTAGAATTTTTAACCAAAAGAGATGAATTCTGAAGCAAAAATATAATAGTGGACTTTTCATTTAAAAGGAATCAACTTTCAATAAAAAATATTTCGTTTTTCGTATTGGGTCTTAATAATTTAGTTCGCATCCAAGCGAAAACTAAGAAAAAGTGGAAGTTTCTTCAGAAAGGGAGAAGGAGGAATTCTTTAAGAATAAATACAGAAGGAAATAGGGACAAGAGTGCTGAATTCTGTATTTATCCTACATTACCTAATGATACTATAATAGATAATCATTGATTTAAAATACTAATGTACGTAATATAATTATATAATGTTATTAGTAGTTAAGAGACGATACATGTCAATATATTAAAATTAGATTTGACTATTTTATTTATATTTGTGCTTATAATTAATGATTATCTACTGTAGGATCATTATCTATTATAGAGTTGTCTCCCCTACTTGTACAATAAAATCACTCATTTTCATTTTTTCAATCATTAAAAAAAATTGTTATTCACATAGAGTATATTTTTTATATGTGATATCACATTATGCGCTAACCAAGCTCCTCTTAAGTCACAAATCGACACAAAACCGGTTACCCCCCCCCCCCTTGCAGTGTAATGTTGATTTTGAACAACCCCAATTCATTAGATTAAGATAATTGTTGAAATTTTATATCACGGAGATAACTTTATAGAAGCTAGATCCATAAATATGGGTTTTACAACCACATAAAAAAGTTAAATATGTTACAACTACAACCGTGATACTTACAACAGTGGTTCCTACAACCACATGGCTTTTTGTATTAGAGCCTTGTTATAAGGTATGGTTATATGGCTTTCTCAACCACATAGTGGAAGTTCTCTCTAATGAGGTGTGGTTTCTACAACTACATAGTGAAAGTGCTCTTTATTAAGGTATGGTTGCTGCAACTACATAGTGGAAGTTATTTTTAATAGCACGGGTTTGTCACAACCACATAGAGGAAGTTCTCTTTAATAAGGTGTGGTTGATACAACTATACAGTGAAAGATTTCTTTAATAAGGTATGGTTGCTCCAAGTGCATAGTGAAAGTTCTCTTCAATAAGGTATGACTGCTACAACTACATAGTGGAAGTTTTCATTAACGAGGTATGGTTGCTACAACTATATAGTGAAAGTTATTTTCAATAGCATGTGGTTGTCACAACTACATTCTTGACATTATCTCAACTATAATCATGAAAAAGAGATACATACATCATGCATGTGAATAAAAGCACATTTCCATCATTAGGTTTTGTTAAAGAAAAAATTCTCTGCATTCATTACTCATAAGTTTTTATTTAAATTTGCACGTAACAAAATATTTTTCTACTTAAATTACATCGTTCACCAATATTGCTTACAATGCGTATATTGATATAAAACATACAAAATGTTGTTTCACTTAACCTACGCATCATTCACCAATCAGAAGAGGATGTGCTACAAATGTCGTGGTAGTGGAAGCTACAAGATTGCAGATAAGAGCGTGTAGTTGTAGCCACTATGTCATTTGGAACTAATAACGTAGATAAAAGATAAATATGTTGACCAGGGTGAAAATATCAACTAAACATGGCGGTTGAAACATTAAAAGCGTGTTTATTACCGGTCATATAACATTTCTGAATAAATAAATTGGATAATGCATCAATATTGTATTCAACTTAATAATTTCTGTTTCTGTTTCCATACCGTTTTTGTTCCGGCATTATAAAGTTTGCATCAGTAAAACCTCAAGGACCTCTTTATTTGAGATCCAAGTTTCAAGCAGAGAGTTTGTAAAAGTATCAGGTTACGTTTCACGCTCCACGTTAGTCCTCGAGCATATAAACCTCTCCTCTGAATAAAATTCGATACTCTACTCACAACTAAGCATAGACGTCGATTTCGAAAAGCCTCTAAATTCGAGTACCAAATTGAATTTCTGCGGATCTGAAAACTTGTGAGACAGACTGTCTACCCGGAATCAGTTATTGTTTGAAACACTAGAGAATTTCTGTCCAACTTTACAGCTACTCCGTATAGCCGGGCCAGTTCTTGACATGTGTAAAGTTGGCTTACAAACAGTCGTATATGAATCTCCAGTCATATGTATATACATCACTCCAACACACATACATCATTGGATGTTTGTGCAAGAAGTGCACGAAAAGTCAAACCATAAATCTATCGATTTTGTGTTTAAACGGAGGAAGAGAAGCTCGTTATCTCACGCGTTCGCGTTCCGGAAGAAAGGGAAGAGTGAGTGAGTCGTGTTCTGAGAGTACCTAGGGCTTCCAAACCCTTCAGGTGATTCTATATATAAAGTAAGTACAAAATTGTATTGGGTTCATTATAAGTAAAAGAGAGTTGTGTCCCACTAGGCAACAAATAATAAGACGTAATTAGGACGTTCTAAAAACGTTTTTTGGGCGTAAAGGTCAAAACACACCATTAGAGCGTCCCAAAAACGTTATTTGGCTTAAAAAAGATCGCTTTTGGGACGCTCTAATGACGTTTTTAGGCATTCGCGCATAGTGGGGCTCTATTAAAAATCAAAGGATTTCAGAATGTTTGAAAAGGAATTATTTCAATTTTGAATGAATTTAGGTAGAAGATCGTTGTATAACGGATTGGGGGCTTAGGATAATTTAATGTGATTGTTTCATTTTTTCAGACAATTGCTAGAGGTTCTGAGAGTCTTGGAATAATAAATTTTTTGAAACTGAATAGTAGTTTTTTAATGATTTCGTAGCACCGGGAATAAAACCTTATTTTCGGTCGGGTGTTCGTTCGCCCCTCGTACTTTTTTTCCTAGGAGGGGATGAGGGGAAATTATAGGAGAGGAAGTAGGCGAAGTATGTAACGCCTTTTTCGACTTTTTTTGTAGTGTTTTACCATTGTCGTAACGCTTGACTAGACTCACCTTTTTTATTTGTTCTTATATTTTTTCACAGTTCCTGCTTATATAATAAAGGTATCCTATCAGCTTTATGCGGGCTAAATCATTTTTGAGACCAAAGGCATTTTTTTCCTGAAAATATAATTTCATTATTTTTCTCGTGAACAATATCACTTTTTTTCATAGAACTTTTTTAGACGCACAAACTTTTGTCTTAGCATTTTCGTATCTTCCATTTGCGAGAAAATTGATAAAATTTGATATAATGCAAAAAAAATTCTCCTAATCACAAAAGCTATCTCTTTAGCCTGCATAAAACTCACAATATATCATATTTACAGAAAAAACAACAGCCATTTTGTTAACTTGAACCTTTGTTCAATTTTCTGTCAGATTTCAAAATGAGGCAATAAAAGTTATCCGAAACAGAAAGAAGACGATGAACATTCTAATCGAGTCGAAAGTTATAGAGGTTTAAAAAAATTGTGTTTTTTGAAAAACGAGCACAAAATTCAAATACGCGTAACTTCGTAGACAATTTTTTTTCGCAAATCAAAAAAATACATATAGCCTTATTTCCTCTAAAAAACAACATATTTTGTCGCCAAGTTATTCTGCGACTTCAAATATAGAACCTGCCTGATTTAAAATGAATTTGGTCTATAATACTTTTTTTTCTCAATTTTGAATGTGGAATAAAATTTCCCAAACAATAATTTTAAATAGGTACAGAAAAGTCCTTTTCTCTCTTCTCTTCTGCTTTTTGTTTTTATTACATATGCTTAAAAAATATATATTTAAAAACATTTTACCACCAAGGTTTCAGTGTTAATCTAAAAAGCTTATCAAGGAAATAAAAGAAAAGATTCTGAAAAGATGTTTAAAAATGGTATTGGTTCTCTCATAGATTCTGATACGTTAATTCTTTAATCTTTAATAATTAGTATTGCCCTGATAAGGGTGTTGGATGAGCACAAAAATACAGGTCAATTTTTGTAAATGTATCTTCTTCAAATATTGAAAAAGATAGATCTAAAGAAAAAGGATAAAAATTTTCTAACTCGCAAGCCATTCTCTAACTACCTTGACTTTTTTTAAAAAGATCTTCGCACGTTTCTTATGGAAATTAGGTTTCGAAAAAATAGGCCAATTTAACTGAAACCCAATTTCCATACAATACTTGTTAGAGCCTTCCTAAGAATTTTATCTCTAAATTATTCTAAAACCATCAAGACCTTTTCCAACTACCTACAATTTTTTGTTTCTAAAACTGTTATCATTAGAGTTAAACTTTGTATCCTTGGTTAGAATAATTTACCACGATTTTCGAGTCAGGAATGGGTAATTATTACATTTGAATGAATTTGTGCTGATAAAAGTAATTGTTAAAGGGGATGTATGCTTTAAGAGCGGCTTCGAGTATTTTTGAGTTGGACAGAAATTTATTTTCATTTTAGCTGAATTGAGATTGTTAAATGTAGCTGGAAATGGATCCAATCATTTTAGAGTAGTTCAGTGCATTTTTAGCGTTTTGTAGCCCCGGGCAGAAGCCCTTATAGTTTCGGTCGAGTGTCCGACGGTCATACTTTTTGTAGGGAGGGAAAACAAGGGGAAATGATTGGAAATGAGGTGAAGGGAAGCAGGGGAAATTAAGGTGGGAAAGCTGGGGAAGTGAGAGGAAACAATGGGATGCAAAGTGAGGGGAAATTAGGAGAGGAAAAGTATAAAAAGTGAAGAAAGGGGGAGTAATGAAATGGGGGCAAAATCAGGGGAGGGGATGTGAAAGGAAATGAGCTGAGGGAAGTGGGAGGCGAAAGAAAATGAAGAGAAGTAAGGAAGATGAGGGTAAGTGGGGACATGATGGGAACTTTGAGAGGATAGTGAGAGGAGTGAAAGGAGGGCTAGAAGTGTAGTGCGTGTGAGTAGGGGAGGAGAAGTGAGGGCTGGGTAAAACAAGTAGTGGAAGGGAAAATTTTCTGGGGAAGTGAGGAGAGGAAGATAAACAAGAGGAAACAGTAAGGAAAGGGAGGGGAAGCGAACCCTTGCTTGTAGGCGCACGGCTCCTACTTTCACTAATTTTTTGAGTTGGAAAGGGGCTCATTTCAATTAAAATAGGATAAGCCCTTCTGTTTGTTTTCTTTTACATTTAAAAAGTTCCAATTACTCTTCATTTTTTCATTTCCGTTTTTAAAAAGTATTGTGGAAATCTTTTCATGAAAGGATTATGAATGATTTGAGAGATTAAGTAAAAGCTAAAGGATAAACACGATTAATTTAAACTGGGATGCACTTTAAGCTCGTTTGCCCAAGAGAAGAAATGGAGTTCAGGCGTAATTATGTTAGTGAGCGTTGACGAACTCATCCTCGTAAAAAACGAGTCAACGCGGGAAATTCCGAGGTTGAGCATTCACGATGGCATCGTATTAATTGCAAATGCAAACGAAGTTGTGTGCGCTTATTTGAAATCAGTTTACTATCTCGTCGGTATTCGCGATGTACCAATGACGATGAGTATTACAGGAGCAATTGACCCTTTGAAACATATATGGGATAACGAGGATTATCGCTTTGTTACGCCTTGTCCATACACAATACTGCTTTTGAGAAAATGTCCCATTACACCTAAATTACTATAAATACCACAATCAGTTTGAAAATGATGAATTGAGACTTTCTTATTTGAAGTCTAGGCCCCGGTTCAAAAATGATTATGAGATATTTTTTAGATTGGTGTATGTATTGCTTCATAGTAAATGCCAATTGATCAATTTGATCCCGGAATTGGATCAAAATGATATGCAACGCTTTTACACAGATTTTGGATTTTTCATTTGATCAGTAAATTGTGCATCAGAATGATCCCATTCTCAAGATCAATTGCCTATCATGAATTTTTATGAGTTACAAATGACAACTGTCAGTTTTTATGACACATCCAAGTCATGACCGGCTATATGCACACTGACATTTTAAATCTGAGCTTTCGAAGAAATTTTCTACATTTTTTGTAACGAGAAATCGTTAAGTTTTAACGAATGAATATAAGCTACGTATGTCTAATGAAAGACTTTTTGAAAGTAAAAAAAATAATTTCCAGAACCATAGAAATTTACAGCACAATATAAGAAATTATAATTTTTTCCCCAATTTGAAATTCAAAATTTTCTAAAACATTCCTGGTTGGTTCTAGAAAGTTGTATATCTTCAAAAGTGTGGATGCGAACTAAGTAAATATCTAGATACATTTATCGATATTCTATAGATATATTTTACTTGAAAATTTTTCTCTTTGGTTGAAAATTTAACATTTTTTTGGTTTGAATTTTTTTGTTTGTTTGGAAATTACTATTATATTTGTGGTTAATAATTCACCTTCTTTGGGTAAAAAATGTATTATCTCGTTAAAAATTTAAAAATGTTGTTAGATAGGACTGTGTGATTTAAAATTCAACTATTTCTATATTTGGTTAAAAATTTCGTCTTTTTGGTTGAATTTAAGAACTTTTAATTTAAAATTGGAATCTTTTTTTGTTGGAGTATCAACTATTATATTTTTCGTTGAGAATTAATCTTCTTGGTTGAAAATTTAACAGCTTGGTTGAAAGTTGAACTACTTGGTTCAGAATTCGTTTTTGTTATTGTTAGAGATTCATAATTTTAGATAAAAATGCATCTCTTTGTTTGAAAATTTACCCGTTTTGTTGAAAATACGCTTTAATTCTTTCGTTAATCATTAATTTTTTGAACTATAAATTATATGATTTGAACTTGTTGAAAATGTGTTCTTTTGTTAGTTAAAAAATTAATTTTTTTTTTGTAGAAATTTGTTCTCTTTTTGTTTAAAATCCCAAGATTTTTGATTGAAAGTTAATTCCTTTTGATTGGGGTTTCAACTTATTTGTAGAAAATTTGCCTTTCAACTTGAAAATTCTAAAATTTGGTTAAAATTCGTATTATGGTTCGAAAATTCGTATGTTTTGGAAGAAATGATATATTTTTTATTAATCTGTTTATGTTGAAAATTTAACTATTGTGTTCAAAATTAGTCTTTTTGGTTCAATCCAACTGTTTTAGATTGAAAATAAAATTTTTTTTTTTTTTGAAATATCAACTATTACATTTATTGTGGAAAATTCAAACTTTTTCGTTGAAAAGTTAATTACTTTATTGAAAGTTGAACTACTTTGTTAAAAATTAATTAATTTGTTGAAAATTCATCTCTGTGGCTGTAATTTTAACTATTTTGTTGAAATTTTTTTTTGTTGGTCGAAACGTAATTATTTTGAAATTTTACTATTCCACTTTTGGTTGATGATTGATCTTTTTTGGTTGAAAATTCATGTATGTTGATAAAATTTCTTTTTTTTTTGTAGAAAATAAACCTTGGTGATTGAAAATTTAACAGTTTGGTCGAAAATTCAACTACATGGTTGAAAGTTAAACTTCTTTCTTAAAAATTAATTTTTTGGTTGAAGATTCATTGCTTTGGTTAAAGGTTTAACTATTTTGTTCAAAATTCATTTTTCTTGGTTGAATGTCAATTTTATTTATTGAAAATTCAACTATTCCCTTTTTGGTTGATAATTGATTTTTTTTTAGATAAAAATTAAACTATTTCGTTTAAAATTCATGTATTTTGTTGAAAATTTGTCCTTTTTAATAGAAAATTAAGCTTCTTTGTTGAAAATACATCTTTTTTGTTTAAAATTTAACTATTATATTTTCGTTTGAAAACTTATTTCTTTTAGTTCAAAATTTAAATAATTATTGCAAAATTATCTTCTTGGTAGAAAATTCATCTCTTTATTTGAAAATTTAACTGCCTTTTTGAAAAAAAAAGTTTGCGGATGAAAATTAATTTTTTTAACTGAAAATTCAACTACATATTCTATTTAAAGATTTATTATTTTAGTTGAAGATTCACTATTTTGCTTAAAAATTCATTTATTTCTTTGCAAATTGATCTTTTTTGATTCAAAATTAGCTATTTGATTGAAAATTGATCTCTTTTTGTTGAAAATTCAACTCAATCAGAATCATATGCAACGTTTTGATATCCCGCGGTTCACTGTGTTATATTATGTATTTATTATGAACTTAGGTGAAAAAGTTATACAATATAGTTTATATATAGTGGACGAAACGCTCATAGTTTCCATTTATTTTATACAGAAAAATTGATCAAACAAATAAAAAATATCATTGTCTTGTCCACTATATACAATAAACAACATCTAACTTTTTCACGTGGTTAGTACTTTATATTTAAATTTATTAGTATAATTTAAATTATATAAGAATGTAATGTAAAGAGTGAAATTAAGACATTTGCGAGCTACAAATTTTGTAATGAAATTACAGTATATAGAACACTAATTGCGAAATAGTAATATTTTGCCTATATTGATTTAAAGAAGGAATCTGTTATGTAATCGGATTTTATAAAAAAAGTATTTTCATAGTAAATTCTGTATTTTCAAAATTTTTTAACTTCCATGGAACATTTTCTTCAAATGATAAATTAAATTTCTTTACACAATTTAAATCTTATTATTTAAATATATATATATATATGTATATATATATAAACTAAAGGTTAACAACCACCGCAGGGTCCCACTGGGAGTAACTGTCATCTAAAAAAATGACATCCTCACATACAGGTCACGACATATATATATATATATATATATATATTAAACAACCAACGCAGGGTCCCACTGGGAGCAACTGCCATAAAAAAATGACACCTACTCCCAGTAGGACCACAATAAATCACACCCACATATGGCCACGTCTTACGACCGTGCGATGGATGGTCATAGGGCACGACAATATCACAACGACAGGCCGGCGAAACCCACGTGTGTCTTGGGGACACGGAGCGACCCAAGGAATACAGCTTTCTGCATCCACCTCGCAAGTGCCATGGCACAAGGACAATTACTTTTACCGAATATTTTGGGTACAGTCGTTGCAGTTCCCTTTTAAGAATGCTCTCCGATGTAGATACAAAAGTCTTATCCGACAAATTTTATCCCGCAATGAACATGCTTGCGTCACGGTTGTACTCTATTCATTTGGAGCGGTTCCATGGACGAAGGACGAGCTCAGATCCCTCGATATCGGGTGACGAAAGGTTATGCACATGAACAAAAGCATGCACTACATCTCATGCCGTTGAGGTGATCGCGGAATTCTGAATCTCGAATGTTTCTGTTTAAAAAGCAGCGGAGGAGGCTGCTGAAACACTTGGCCTTGACTTCAATACCAGGGGTGAGCAAAATGCATCAAACATTACCGATTATCCATCTCGAGTACTCGCTTCTGAAGGCTCTGATCAAGAAAGCGGAGGAGAAAAACGTCCACGAACAGCTCCTCGACGAGGATGCACGGCATCTTCCACAGAAATATGAAGAATCAGTCGATGTCGCATGAGCTAACGTTTGCTTTCCTCAAATCACCCGGATTGAAGTCGGGCACAAAGGGTTTTATTTTGGCGCGTCAAGTCGGTTTCATTTCCATTTTATTATACCGTCGCCACATTTTGAGCCAATATATACCCGATGATGTCTGCAGAACGTGTCTTGCACACCCCGAGCATCTGGGTCATCTAGGACACATACTATTTAGTTTTCCAACTCATGTCAAAACGACGTACATCCAAAGGCAAATTCCGATACGTTTATTACCATCTCTTTCACTCTTACGGCATTAGCCCTGATACCGCTTCACTAAACGCTCCTAGGAAAATAGAGTTAATTGTCGAAAATGAGTATATTATACTGGAACTTCATATTCTTGACAATATTGTATCCTCTTCCAACCGTATTTTGTGACTAGCTGATGTTCATGTATGTTAACCAGATGATAAAATTAAATAAAGGATGTTGGAGTTGACAGTATACTGGTCCAGTACTGGTCAATACTGATCCATTACTGAACCAGTATACCGCATACCAACAACTTTAACATTCCTTTTTTAATTTTCTCATCTAGACAACATCCATGAACATCAGCTAATTATTAATTATTGGTTGAGAAACCGTCTTTTTGGTTAAAAATTGTATTATTAGATAGAAACTTTAATTATTATTTTTAAAATGCAACAATTTCGATATAAAATCATTCTATTTGGTTGAAAATTCAACTATTATGTTAAAAAATCCTATTTTTTTATTAAAAATTAAAATTCATCATCATTTTAGTTAAAAATTCATCTCTTCTGTTGATAATTTAACTAGTTGTCTTAAAATTAGTTTTTTTTTTTTTTAAATTAAAAATTTAACTATTCTATTTTTCGTATACATCAAATTTTTTAGGTGAAGATTCAACTATCTAGTTGAAAATTTCTTTTCTTTAGTGGAAAATTGATGTATTTTGTTGAAGATTCGTTTTTTTAAAACTATTTTCTTGAAAATTATTTTTTTGGTTTGTTAAATATTAATTTTCAACTAAAAATTTAATTATTGTTTTTTGGGTTGAAAAGTGATCTTCTTTGGTTGAAAAGTCGACTAATTGGTTGAAAGCTGATCTTTTTAAATTGAAAATTCAACTATTTGTTGAAAATTCATGTATATTTTACTGAAAATTCGAAATTTTCTAAAACATTCCTTCTTTTAGGAATATTATCCCGAAAAAGAAATGGCTTAATGGTATAATAATAATAATAATGTCGGTCATGACTAACCTATAACTTTCAATAAAAAGTATAACAACTTAACGATAACTAGTTTCTTTTAAAAAGTAACTTACCCATCACTGATTCCATTTAGTGAAAATGTTAAATATAGCCCATAATGATTGTATTAAAGAATGTTCATCAATATTAAAGACTCAAATTATTGATTTTGCATTTTTTTTCTATTTTTATTATAGAAAACTGTATAACTTCATCTCTTAATTACCTATGACCAGAAAATTCATTATCCAAAAGAAAACTAGCAATTGGTAGAAAAATTTCGGTACGTGTTATAGCAACTTCCAATTATTAATCATAAGTCATGACCTATATAACTGATATAGTACACTATATCGTCTTATAAGTATCTGCTGTTATCAGCTTAGATGCACCCGTCCGATTTTTTTAAAGGTCACTTTTTTCTGCGAAAGTTCTTCGAATGACAGAGTGAAAAATACGACGATTAGGAACCTACGTAAAAGAGGGCGAGAGAGAAAACAAGTGAAAAGAGGTAAAAGAGTAATATATAGAGAAGGGAATGATTATTAGACAGTATATAAACCAAGCTCAATTTCCCTCGGTTCAGTAAACTCCGCGGTGGTACAGTGATCAAACAAGTGCTACTCTCGAACTAGTAAATAGTGAGAGCCAAAAGAAAGTGAGTTAAGTGAAATATCCGCTGGCAACGTTCTCTAGATTTTCCTCATAAAAGTGTAAAAATTTCCCGACTCAATGCTGGCTGCCAAAAGACTCATTTTTTTCCAACGTTCCTTTTTCTCAAGCTCTGTAAGTTCGATTTCCTTATAATTGCATGACCAAAATTTAGACCCATTCACCTCCCTTAAGCTCCAGTACAAGAAAATATTTAAATTCTGCATATTATTTATTTTTATTTCACACTTCTGTTTTTTCATATCATTTTTTTTTTATTGTATTTTTTACTTTCAAATTTTTCTATGAATATATTGTAATTGGTGATTAAAAGGCTTTAGGGGGGTCCCTAAATATGTATCAGGGTTTGGTATGCGGCAATATCGATTCACTTATACCACCATTTTTTTGCAGCTTTTTTAAGGTTCTACAGAGGTGTACGGTTGCTCTCTAGACTTAATATTAGGTATGTATTTTGCACTTTGTAGTTTTCCAATCACGCCAAAGAGCATGCCATGCACTATCACGTTCTAACTAAAACTGATCCCCATGAAGAAAATTAATATTATTAGATATTTGCACCATTAACATAATTTTTGCCCAAACAATTTTAAAAAGTGAGAAAAATGGTTAAATGTTGAATAACAAATTTTAACAATTAGTAATAATCATTATTTATAATCAATTTATTATATTGACCCTCGAGAACAAAATTGTAGTATAGTTGTTGGTGGAATGGTTTTGGCTTTATGGTACAAAAGAATTCAATTCAATTAGATTGAGTGAATAGTATTTTATTGACAATAATAGATTAATGATTGTGGACTATTATTTTGATTCGAGAAATTAAAACTTCAAAAACAATTGAAAAATCATGTACAATTGTATTTCCTCTTGTCTAAAAAAACTACATATTCATAGATATTTAACAAAAAATGAATATACTTACAAATTAAAAACCTTCAAAATTGAAAGATTCCAATTACTATTCAAGTCATTAAAACGGTAATATTGGAAATTCTATCTATGATGTAGGGTCATAGAATTATTTATGTTTGATTCAACACGAAAAAAAAATTATATAGGTTGTCTATCGACACCGCGGCAGATAATTTCACACATTGACAAGACATAACTAAAATAAATAATTGTATTTTTATCTGTTACTGCTTCACACTTTATGACATGGATATTCCATTTTCTTTATGAATTTATTTTTTTTATAAATTGAGAAATCCTTGGTGTCAGACTTCAGTCAATCCGGATAAATAACTGCAGCAATTCAGATTGCTCTCACAATAAAGAAACGGTTTTTATAAAACATCAAATTCGCACATCTTCAAAATTTCATTTTTTTAAATTCATTGTAAAAGAGATTTGCTTAGTTCCATAATGATTTCACATCGAATCGGTTTTTATCGTTTAAACAACAAATTCTGTAAGACAGTCAACTTTTTCCGTGAACCAAAGATTGACTCAAAGAAACATTTTTCTGAGCGTAACAGTAATTTTGATTAAAGTACTAAATATTAATTATACTGACATTTATAAATAAATACTGACATTTATAAATAAAATTTAGGCGGTGATGGCGAAGCTTAAAGTTGCCATAATTGGACAAAGTAATTTCGCAGTGGAAGTTTACAAATCCTTGAAAAAGGATGGTCATTTCATCACTGGCGTATTTACAATTCCTGACAAAGGAAATCGAGAAGATCCTCTAGGTGAGTAATACTCATTAATTTTATCATTTTTAGTGAGTCTTTGGTCTTTCTTAATCAAATAAAGAGTTTTTAATTAAGAAAATCAGTCTTACTTTAAGACAAATAGGTGTTTCAAGCCAAAAAATAGGCTTACAATCTACATATAATACAAAAATGGATTTAAATCTAGTTTTAACTCTAAACACGGGCCTAAATTAAGGTTTAACAAAACCTAGACTTTTTCTGTGTTATTTCAAGGATGTAAATGTAATAAAATTTACTTATTAACTATTAAATACTAAGTTATTATTCAAGAAAATTTCGAAATTCAAGAAATAAGATCTGGAATCAATTTTCTACTGATAAAATGTCATGCAAGTGAGACATTATTCTGGGTATAATGATAAGAGTTTAAAAATCTTCCTTTATGCAGCCAAGCTGCCATATTATTTGATTAAATGTACCTACAAGAATTGTTAGAGATTACACGAAAAAAATGTATATTAAAACTCAATATCTGTATTTTTAACTATAGGACAATGATCTAGATACAAAATTTAATATTCAGATATAAATTATAATATCAAAATATTCCAGCTTAATATCTAGATCGTTGTCCTATATAGTTAAAAATCCATATTTTCAATCTTAATATCAATTTTTCTCCGTGTAGTATGATATCAATCAAGAAAATATAAATATGAATCTTTTTTTATCTGCTTTCTAACATTTTTTATCCAGCTGCCAAAGCAAAGGAGGATGATGTTCCGGTCTTCAAGATCAAGGCATGGCGAACTAAAGGACAACCTTTGCCGGAAATACTCGAACTTTACAAGAAAATCGACGTAGATTTGAACGTTTTGCCCTTTTGCACCCAATTTATACCCATGGAAGTGATAAATCATCCCAAACATCGCAGTATCGCTTATCATCCCTCAATCTTGCCGAAGCATCGTGGGGCCAGTGCCATAAGTTGGTAAGAATTTCTGTTAATCGCTTATAATTTTAAACTAAACTTAACATTATGTTCTAAGAATTTCTTATCATTTTACGTCGTGGTTCCTTAATTTTGTAACATTCGGAAAGGAAAGGAAAAACGAACCTTGAAATTTAAAATAAAAATGCCTACAAAATATATAATCCATAATATTACAAATTACATATACGGGAATATGTCTAGAACCTTTCACTTTTATGCCCCTCAAATATATCTAAGTAATTTTAGTAAATTGAAAACGAATTTTTTATTCCAGGTATCTATTATAGTGTAAAGTATACTGTAAATAAATTTTTAAACAAGTTAATAGTCCAGGTCAAAAGTAATTAATGTTTGAAGGCTAATTCACAAATATTCAAATTATTATAATAACTAGCCCAGAAATTAGTTTTTTTCAATAATTAATCCTTGTACAAATCAATTGATACTGCGGAGTAAAAATAAAAATCATAAAATAAAATTACAACAACATTCTCGCAATTCATTGCCCAATATTTAATTTCTTAAAAATTTTATTTTCATTTTTAAATCTTTGTCCACCGACAGTCAAATTTGTCTTTATTAATTTTTAGGGCTACTGCGTTGAAATTTGAACGATGGTTAATTTACATTTATATGGGTACAGTCTTCTTTGTTAATAAAATTTCATTTTTGACCGATTCTTATTTAAAAATGCTTTCCTTTCTAAATTCAATTTTAAGTTTTCAGTGCATTAATTTGTAATATTTCAAATTTGAATGTTTTCAGTAAAAATGTTTTAAATTTTAACGGGTATTGTAAGAGAGAATTTTCTTGAAAAAGGGGTAAAAAGAACAATTTATTTAAAAAAAATATATAAACACGTGGTTAACCAGAATCTTAAATTACTTAACGAGGCATTAGATTGCGCGATTCGTATATATATTGCAAACATTATACAATAATATATAATTGTAACATATTCACAGTAAAAATCCCACACACATTTCTCAAAGACCGGTTATTTATTCGGCCGATACGCGTACACTGTACATTCTATTTCATGCCCCAATTAGCAAATTAAGAATTTTCGTACCAAGAAGAGAATATATCTTTAAAATTATAATTAGGATTTAGTCCTTTTTTTGCTACAGCCTCTAGTTATATGATTATCAAAAGTTCTTTGCGAAATACAATTTTTGGAAAACATCGATAATTATTTTTTGTGCCAATATATTCGCTGAATTTATTTTATTTTGTTATTAGGACTCTCATTAGTGGAGACCAGGTTGCTGGACTGTCCATCTTTTGGGCAGATGATGGTTTGGACACAGGACCTATTTTGATACAGAAATCTTGTCCAGTAAATCCAAATGATACCCTAGATAGTCTCTACAACAACTTTTTATACCCAGAAGGAATAAAAGCTGTAGCAGAAGCAGTAAATCTCATTTCTGATGGAACTGCACCAATGATACCACAGACCGAGGAAGGAGCCACTTATGATCCTATGCTAAACAAACCAGAACTCCAAAGGTAAATTTTAAATCAATGATTATTAGGATACAATTAAGAGCATTCTTAATTCATCAGTAACAATAAATCATTCCAGGCTAAATTTGTCGAAAAAATCAGCTCAGGAAGTTCACAATTTCATCAGAGGTTTAGACAGTGCAATTGGAGCTTGGACCCTCATCAATGGTAAAGAAGTTCGTCTTTACGGTAGCACAATTTGGGACCAAAAGTTGCCTGAAGGTGACACTATTGATGTAGATGGTCACGTTGGAATCGTTCACCAAGGCGGTATTGTCATTAAAGTAGCGGAAAATAACTTTGTTAATGTAGAAAGGCTAAAAATTGGTACCAAAACGATAGTTGCAAGCATGTTCGGTAAAATGTCCAGTGCTAGCGTAAACATTGATTTCACCGAAGAAGAATCAAACAATGTAGAAACTGTGCGGAATATTTGGCAGAGCATCCTCAAAATGGAAGTGGATAATGAAACTGATTTCTTTGCCTGTGGAGCAGGAAGTATGGATGTTGTCAGATTAGTGGAAGAAGTCAAAGATTCTGTTGGTGTTGCTCTTCAGAATATGGATGTTTTCATGGCTCCAGTTTTCATTGAATTTGCAAGAGCGATGATTTTGAAAAGTCGCGGAGATTCTGCCCAACTTGATGTTCGATACGATGCAGTGGAACTTAGAGCCAATAACAAGGATCTCAAATTCCCCCGACAGCTCTTCATTGATGGACAATTTATCAATGGTAAAGGAAAACCTATTAATACAATTAACCCACATGATGAGAGTCTAATTTGTTCTGTTGAGTCGGCTTCCCCTGAAGATGTCGATCATGCTGTGATTGCTGCCAAGAGAGCTTTTGAGGAAGGTGAGTGGAGCAAGATTAGTGCCAGGGAAAGAGGAGTTCTTCTCTTCAGGCTTGCAGATCTGATGGAGGAACATAAAGAAGAATTAGCAAGCATCGAGAGTATTGATTCAGGAGCAGTTTACACATTAGCACTCAAAACCCACGTTGGAATGTCGATTGAAACTTGGAGGTACTTTGCCGGTTGGTGTGATAAAATTCAGGGATCAACAATACCGATTAATCATGCAAGACCGAACAGAAATCTTACTATAACGAAAAAGGAACCGATTGGTGTTTGTGCTTTAATAACACCCTGGAACTATCCTCTGATGATGCTTTCCTGGAAGATGGCAGCTTGTTTGGCAGCTGGCAATACTGTTGTCATGAAACCGGCTCAAACTTCGCCATTGACAGCCTTGAAATTTGCTGAACTTTCAACCAAAGCTGGTATCCCACAGGGAGTCATCAATATTGTTACTGGAAGTGGTTCAGTTACTGGAAATGCCTTAGCCAATCATCCTTTGGTTCGCAAGTTGGGATTTACTGGGTCTACTGAAATTGGACAAGTTATCATGCGGTCTTGTGCAGACAGTAATTTGAAGAAAGTATCTTTGGAGTTAGGAGGAAAGAGTCCTTTGGTGATTTTTGAGGATACGGATTTGCAACAGGCTGTTAGAGTCGCGATGAGCAGCGTTTTCTTCAACAAGGGAGAAAACTGCATTGCTGCAGGTATGTACATTTTTCAGGGCCCTTCTTAATTTTAACAGAGACAAAATAGATTTGAATTTTTGAAGATCGAATATCATTGACAGATTTTCAGTTCGTAGCTTTACGTCTTGTATTTTTTCAAGAACCTTTCATTCCAATTTCTAAGCTTTGGGGTTGTGATTCTGCGGTAAAACACGAACAAGTTTCATTGCGAGTTGAATTGTACCTAGCCGAAGATTGGCCAAACTATTGAAATAATCGTGTTTTTGCGCTTGTGGCCAGTTTAGACGGCAATTAAAAATTCAATTTTCAATTAAAAATACAACAAATTTAACTTATTTTGCAGATAAAAATTACGCCTTGCCTAAAATAAATTTTCACTCAAAAGGGCTAGCACAGCCCGGGCTTTTTAAAATTATATTTTGGGGATGCCTCCCAAGCCTAAATTAGCCTAAAATGAAAAAATCGCTTAAGCCCTTTTTGAAGAAGCTCCATTCTTAATTTCTTTAAACATTCTTCAGCATATTTTTATAAAATCCCGTGGAAAGTGACGCTTTATTTGCTAAAACGCTTTTATTTTAGAATTGGATTTAAGTGTTCAAAATCGTGCGATATCCTGGCACCTTTGAAAATGCTGAAAATAGGTGCAAAAATTGAGTTTATTGGACATTTCTCCATTTTAGAGCATTATATTATATTAAACGCCTAAAATAGTCGTATATTTTTTCGTATGTATTTTATATGGACATTGTTCAAAGTTATAACGTTCCAAGGAAAACACTTTCTATGGAACATTCAGCTTTTTTAAATATCTTGTTTCCTTGCTTCATGCGCGAAAATGTACTAGTAAAATTTCTATATAGGCAGGTAGTATCGGCTATTTAAGCTTTTGTATTAATAAACTAGCTGGTATCGTTCGAAATAGCAATATAAACTGTTAGTTATAATGTTAGTCCTTCTATTAATACATCCAAGTCGATATTCAAAAAATAATCATATTGGACAGAAAAAAGCGATATATTTAAGGACCAAAAAAGGTTATTCAAAAAGAGTGTCATGTCGCCCTGGCCACAGAGAAAATCATTATATTGGAAGATTTTATCATAATATTGAACAAAGGAAAATCTTCTCCTTTTTTTTTTAAATTAAAACTACAAGATTTTGCACAGAGAAAAAAATATAATCTAACAATAAAAAAAGAATCTGTTCGGGGGTACCCAACACGAAATAGCCAGGACCACCCGGCTGTAATATTTTACAATAAAATTGCTATAAATAAAAAAATACGTGACATTATTACACATAAATTACATTCCGCATAGTTTGAGAAAGTACTTAGATATTTCAATTCAAAGCAATCTAATATTTTTTGTAGCTTCGGAATTATTTGATAATAAAATTGGTTAATATATCAGAAAATGCACTTGTTTCTTAGAGAAGATATATTTAGATTAGATTGCCTTTTAAGCTACTGAGAGATAAAATTCCAGATTTGTTAAATTACGCTTTGAGGCATTTCTAGACTAGGAAAGATAAAAATTTGGATTTATCATCGCAGAGAGTACAGTTTTGTCAAATTTGAGTGGAGGGTGCTACCCGACACCCCCCTATATAACACAAAGCAAGGAAAAAAGATAGTAGTTCAAAACGAGCTGAATGTTCCATAAAAAGGGTCTTCCTTTGGACACCATAACTTTGAACTTAATAATTTTACACACTCTTTAATTTCTGTTATGACTATTTTAGGCGTTTAATGCTCTAAAATTTTCAAAGGTGCCAGGATATCATCAAATAAAGCTTCACTTTCTATGGGTTTTTACAAAAATAGGCTAAAAAATTGGTGAGAAAAAATTTCATTAGGCTAGACGTGCCATCGCTACGGTAAGCTTCATTTGATATAAAAGAATGGCAGTAATTTGGCTTTGTTTATAAAGAAAAGTAGTTATTTAAGTAACGATTTTTTCATGCTATATAAAAAAGCGTTTTCTTTATTTAGTTTATTTCAAGTGTCTCACAAACAAATGGCGTTTGGAATTAAAAAAAACTACTAAATTTCCGTGTATTGAGCCTGTAAATTCTTATTGAAATAAGCAATCTTAAAACTTTAATTTTCAAAAAGGACTTTGAAAACTTTTTCTGATAGATCTTAATCACTACAAAAATAGATTTTTCCTCAAAAAAAAAAAACGAATTTCCTATAACAAATTTGATTTTACAGGTCGGATTTTCGTGGAAGAAACGATACATGACGCATTCATAAAGAAAGTTGTTGAAGAAACGAAGAAACTGATAATAGGAAATCCTTTGGATCGAGGTACGGCTCACGGACCTCAGAACCATAAGGCCCATCTTGAAAAATTAATCGAATTCGCAAAAAAGGGAGTCGAGGAAGGAGCCCGATTAATTTATGGTGGGAAAAAACTTGCCTGTCCCGGTTTATATTTTCAACCCACAATTTTCACTGACGTAACAGATGAAATGTTCCTTGCAAGGGAGGAATCTTTCGGTCCGATTATGGTAATTTCCACGTTCAGCTCGAAAGACCTCGACCGCATAATTGCCAGGGCAAATTCTACAGAATATGGTCTTGCAGCTGGGGTCCTTACGAAGGATATTTCCCGGGCCCTTAGGTTTGCAGAAAAGGTCGAGGCCGGAACTGTTTTTGTTAATACATATAACAAAACAGATGTTGCGGCTCCATTTGGTGGATTCAAAAAATCTGGATTTGGCAAAGATTTGGGCCAGGAAGCTCTGAATGAGTATTTGAAAACAAAAACTATCACGATTGAGTACTGATTACATTTTTAAAGAAGAGAAACATATTTTATTATGAAAAATTGTAAATTATAACTCTTCGAGAGATCGCATTTTTCAGTAGATATAGGAATTTTTTAATTCATATTTAATTTTTTTTGATTGACTGAATTAATTTTAATTACTATAAATAATTGTAAAATGTAATCAAATGTATAAAGATATGTGAGACTCTTGAATTTATTTTTGTACA
The DNA here is from genome assembly GCA_011634705.1 of Andricus grossulariae. Classification (NCBI taxonomy): domain Eukaryota; kingdom Metazoa; phylum Arthropoda; class Insecta; order Hymenoptera; family Cynipidae; genus Andricus; species Andricus grossulariae. The sequence goes on along the minus strand of JAABKJ010007545.1, from coordinate 232,008,956 downwards.
CAGTCTTTTTATCATTTATATCAGTGTGTATATGCAAATTCATGAAATGTATTTTTTAACATTATGCTATTTAAAAAATTTCCTTCCAAAATTTTTTTATTATAATATGCTTTTTGTTGAGAGGGACCTATTAAAGTTGCAAGTTGTATATATTTTATACTTAAGTTAAGTGTTTACTCTTCTATCATCATTTGTGTATTTGTTTAGCAACAAAAGTTTCAGCGCGGGAAAAGCTTCGAGGACCGAGCGTAAAAACTCCCACGCCATCGCATAAACTTTTTTTAATGCCCACGTCGAGATCCCAGATGCTTGAGATTGAAGTTTTTAACTACAGAAGCACATGTTTGCAAACTTGGTACTGAGGAAAAATAATGGAATGCACGAAACATTTCACAAATCTAGGCTATTTTTACGATTTTTGATTCAAAAATATAGCGTTATACATTTTTTATCTGAATTCTTATGAATCTAAGTGCTTTAATTTAAAGTATGCATTACTTATGATTTTTAAAGCTTTCAAACTTTTTATTTTTACATAATATGCTTTCCATTATAGTAAATCATTTTTGATTTTTTAAAGTAAAATTATTTTAAAATATACGGGAAAATGGGGCTGATGAGTGGCTCGTTTTTTTTTTTTTTTTTTTTTTTTTTTTTAATAAACTCCAAGAAGGAATTTAAATTAGGTATTAGTCTCTAAATATATAATCTCTATCTTACCCTATTTCATACTATAAAGCACAAACATGCGAGCACATTCAATTCACAAACAACTATTTACCATCCCTTACACTCTTACACTGTGAGCGACTTTACCCCACAATGCTCACACTGAAGAAAAAAGAAATAAAAAGTGCTTGGAAGGAAAACTTGACAAGAAAAGTAATTGCTTACACGTTTTCTAATCATTTTAAAGCAAATAAAGTTAATAACACTTATGACAGCGTTAAATAATCTGCTTATTATCACTTGAAACCTACCAGATTGTATAAGTAGATAAGTCATATTACAATACATCTTATAATTAAAAAGACTTTCCAATTTTTGAACATTGTGAAAGGTATTTTTAATCTCTTAAACGGAATGATTATCAAAGGAAACAATTTTTCATTTGGTTTATAGTATGAAATACAATGAGCCGCTTTCACCCACAAAAACGAAAATTATTACAATTTTCATAAATTTTTCATAAATCAGTTTTTTATCAATCTTGTGCGGGTGCTGGAAAATATGATCCATTAAACAAGTTTCCACAAGCTAATTTTTAAATTTACTATTCATGGAAAAAGATAATTAATTATAAAAAAAATAGTTGTTTAATCCCATTTTACGGTAAGGGATTTCATATTTTAATTTTTACAAAGATAAGTTTTTTTTTAAATTCGATTAATGTCATATATGATTCCTTTTCTTTTTTGTTTGCATTATTTCAATTTAGGTATTTTCACTTCAACCACCAACTAACTTCACTTCGTTGACTGCTAAGGGGAAATGGACCAAATGCATGGGATTCGGTCCATTTTTGCCCTATTTCGCTAAAATCTTCGTAAAAACTAATTTTTCTATGGAAGTGTATTTGAAAAAGAGTTTTTATTTTTAAAGAACTATTCAATGAAATAATAAAATGATAATAATTATTATTCATTACGAAGATATTACAAAAATAAAGTTTGTCCCATGCATTTGTTCGATTGTTTTCCCCTCAGAACTCAACAAAGTGAAGTTAGCTGGTGATTAAAGTGAAAATATCTAATTGAAACAATTTGTATTTATAACAGTTTTTAAAAAAGCTTTGTTTTCAGTTTTGGTTGTTAGATCAGACTTTAAAGTTTATTTTTGAATTTATTAAACAGGATTTTCATTCTGACATTTCAATCTGAAAGCTTTCAAATTCTCACATTAAAAGTTATATTATTTAAAATAAAAAATTCAAAGGTTTTTGATAAGAGGTCTTCTAAATATTACGTAATGCACTTGTGTGTGTGTGTGGGGGGGGGGGTTTAACTAGTTCTCTTAGTCTTTCATCCGCAATAACGAAGTCAATAATACTGCGGTTATTTCCTTTACACCAGGTGTCCGTGTGGATCATTTTATGCCGAAACCAAGTATTTGTAATGAATAGGCCATTTTCAAAGCTTAAGCTAACTCACTTTTCCCCGTTATAATTTTTTCTTGGGTCCCCAAAATTACCTAGTACCTTTTCTGTATCTGAATCTTGACGTTGGACGCCGACACATCCGTTCATATCTCCTGGCACAATTATTCTTTCACCTTGATCGCAGGTACTAATTGTGTCATTTAAAGGGTCTCAGAAGGCATCTTTGACTTCGTTGTAATAATGTACATCTATTAAAATGATTCATTTTTCTGGGTTGCTGCGAATAATGATTAATGACAAATAAGGAAAAAATATGAAGGGATCCCTGAAAAATAAAATCTGTACTTAATTTTGGAATATCCGCTACAAAAAATGGGTTAACGGTCCCAGCTAGACGTTTAGCTGGATTTCGTCTTCTAAGAAAATATAGCTGTGTTACCTAAATTTCTAGCTGTGTTACTTAAACATCTAGCTGTTTTAGCTGCATTTTGCAATCTACAAATTATCTAGATTAATTAGCTAGATAATGTCTAGATTGCAAAATTAGCTAAAACAGATAGATATTTAGGTAACACCGCTAGAAATTTAGGTAGCTCAGCTATATTTTCTTAAAAGACGAAATCCAGCTAGACGTCTAACTGGGACAGCTAAACCATTTTTTTCAATGTCTGAGTAAGTAGTCTCGGACCGAGGTACAGAAATGATCTCCTAATTTTAAAAGATCTGTGCACAAAAGTGGAGAAAGTACGAATAAGACCGTGCACACAGCGCAAAGTAAATGCATTATTAAGCGCGCCCAAACTTCCCGCAAAGCGAGTCGCAGGCGATAAGAATGTGCCTGCTGCATACGTAAAAATGAATCCCGTTAAAAGTTCAATTATAGATTTTTTACTTAATTTAATAAATTTCATATAAATTATGTACGAAATGGTCTTTAAAAAAATATGAGCGAGTGTTACATATAAGTTACATTACGCGTAAGTGGTAAAAACTACCGCCAAGAAGCATTCGCCACCTCATAAAGTAAAAAATTTTTCTTTCTCATTTTGTAATTCAAAATATTTTTTCTTTGTCCCAAAAAGCGTCAGTAGCGCTGAGAAAAAGTAAACAAAAAATTAAAGTGTACAGACGTTGAAAAACACCATACTTAAATAAAAAATAACCCTTTTTAAAACAAAAAAAGAATTCTCTAGCTTTTTAAACTTTTCAATATAGACATTTCATGAATTTAAAATAAAAAACAACCCCTTTCACAAGGAGTAAAAATATTTGGTCTTGATTTTGTCTTGAATATCTGCAAGACCATGATGTCTGGTTGCGTCTCACCTGCTAGACATTAGAGATATACAGACTTATCTTGCATTTATGACTGTAGCTGTGCCAGGACATGACCAGTTAGACTTGTCTTGAGACAGGTTGAGATCAAAAAGTTTAAATTTGCTAAGCATTCGAATTTTACAAGCAATAAAACTTTTAATTTTGTAATACCTAATTTTTCAATAAAAATTCGCGACCTGTCGACCTCAACAACTACAGGCATATAAAATTTTCCATAAAAAGATGATTACTGTCAATTTCTACAAGCATCTAGTGAACTGTTAGAGATAGGAAAAAATGGACAACATTTTTAGATTCGACATCCAAAGAACATCATTATTGCAGATGGAGAAAAGTATTAACACATAAAAAATAAATACCATAAAGATAAACAATATAAACATTCTGTAAAATTTAAAGCATATTTGTGATGACCCACAGAGGCCTTGGGAGCCTTTTGGTTTGTCTTCGAGTTATAAACCTCTCAGGTTCTTTCCAACTCAAACAATCTTGTCTCAAAACATACATTTTTGTCTTTAAGTCGAAAATATTCGTCTTGAGATATCAAAAATAGTCTGGTTCCGTCTCACGAGCTAGACATACAGCATAACTTGAAATTATCTTGGATTAGTTTTAACTCAAGACAAAATCAAGACCAAATATTTTTCCTCGGGTGGAGTTAAAGAATTTTTTGGTTAATTGATTTTCATATAAAATTCAAAAAATCGGATCCGATATGACAACCAAAATTTCCAAATATTTACATATTTGTACGAAACTTGGTATGAGGGAGTTTGTGAGTAGGATGGGTATCCAGACACACACATAACGAAACACGTTAAAACATATCGAAACAAGTTAAAACATGTTTAATGACGTCAAAATATGTCCGATCATCAAACATGTTCAAGCAAGACGAAACGTGTTTAAACATGGCTAAACACGTGGAAACATGTTTTTTCATAAAACATCTCCACGCATGTCGAATCACGCTGAAACACGCTGAACGCGTTAGAACATGCTTGGACAATAAATATGTTCAAGAATGTCGAAGGACGTCCAAACACGTAAAATGCATTAAGGCATGTCCTTTTCAGATCTTTACGCGAATTTTCAAGTAAATAATCGAACAGTTGTTACAATATATATTTACCTAGAGGGATATTTAGACAGTTTTTATATATAAAAAACCCATCTATAACTCTATAAGGGATGCGGTGTTACTAACAGTTATTTGACAAAAGAAGTGGTGCATCCGTGCAGGACGTTGCGGCGGCTTGACGCGTTTCCGAAAAAAAAGTTCATGTACCTATTATAGCTTATCATGTGCAATATGCAAATATCAATATTTGGTCTTGATTTTGACATGAACGTCTTCAATATGTCTTCAGGACCATCATGTCTGGCTCCGTCTGACCAGCTAGACATTGGAGATATACGTACTTCTCTCGCATTTATGGTTGCAGCGGTGCCAAAACAAGACCAGGTCGACTTGTCTTGAGACAAGAAATGTAGGTCTTGATAAATATACCGAATTGCTTTCAAAGAAAATTATATTACCAATTTGTGGCTCTAACATTTGCCAGGGTCAAAATTACGAAAGTTTTCGTTTGTAAATTTTATTGTTCATTATACTCCGACCTCTATAAACTATGGACTCCACTGGCAGGGCCTGCCATTTCCAGATACCTGGCACACTGATTCAATTTCGTGTCTTCGGGGAACTTACTCGAGGGATCCTAAAGTACGGTAAAAACCAGTCTTCCCCGTAGAAGATATGTTTTTTACACCTGGAGCATTGGCTGGATCTCGTGACCTTGAGGAGCCCACTCTAAGCACTCTATAGTACTGTAAAACCAAGACTTGCCTGGAGAAGATGTGTTTTTTACACCTGGGGCATTGATTCAATCTCGTGTCTTCGAGGAACCCACAGTTGGTGCAAGGTTTTGACGTGCGTAGCATAATTTTCTCGAAGAAGATGTTGTTCGCATACTGGTGCAAGGGTGTGATGTCCCAAAGTGTGATTTTCAAGAGCGCAACTCATCACCGGAGGTCAAACTTATTCCAAAATTATAGTTTGTAGAAATATTTGTAGAATTTACCAGATGGAATTTACATGTGGAATTTCCACATGGAATTTCCGGAGAGCGCTTTCCGTAGAATTTTTTCACGTGGGAAATTTTACATAAAAACATTAGAACTGTAATTTTCTAGAAGTATCTAGTGAACTAATGGAGTAGGAAAAAATTGACAACATTTTTAAATTCGCCATCCAAGGAACATAATTATTGCAGATAAATAACCTTATTAATACATGAAAAATAAATACCTTGGAAATAAATAATATAAACATTCTATAAAGTTTAAAGCGGATTAGTGATGACCCTCAGAGGGTCTGAAGACATCAAAAATATTATGATTCCGTCTCACGAGCTAGACATACAAAATAACTTGAAATTGTCTTGGATTAGTCTTCACCCACGACAAAATCAAGACCAAATGCTTTTACCCGGGCTTAGAGAAAAATATATACTAATTAATCAAATCTTACCTCAAATTAAAAATTAGTCAAATATAGGATAGGTTTACTTGAAATGTGTTTAATGTATTGTTTTCGCATTCATTGCACGTATTGTCATTAATTGAATTATCAAGTTGGATAGAAGTACTTTTTAAAACTTTAAAATTATTTTTAATTTCTTAAAGACCGAATACGTTTCAAATCGAGCAGGCAGTCCAAGCTGCAGTCACATAATAATTATTTGCCACACAAATATATTTTGTTTTTCAAAGAGAATAAGACTACACATATTTTACCGGGTTGACAAAAAAAGTTTGCTGACAAGGTTACGAATATAACCTTGGAGCGTCTTGGAGCGAACAGGTAATTTTTTCGCTGAAAAATAAAAATTGCTTTTTTTCCAGAACGACACAATATACATTCGAAATTATTGTGAAAATATGTATAAAATCCTTGAAGATTAATTTTTTTTTTCAACTAGACAATTTTATGGAATGATGAAAAATAAAAAAGGACTTAATTCAAGAGTTACAATAACCTTTGGGTCGAAAATACCGATTTCAAAGGAAAAATTTGAAAGTAAAAGTTATTGAAATATAGTTCAACTGCACTTAGATGTGGCAAACATTACTTTAGGTGTAAGATCCAATGAGGTTAGGTGATTCCTTTGGATGTGAGATCCAAAGATAATGGTGCCTCATCTATCGAACTTTAATTGTATTATCTAAACCGCATATTTCTGATAGGAATAAGGATGAAGAAAGAGACTCTTTTTATATTGCACTTCATGTATTTTTCAAACAAAAATTGATATTCACATTAGACAAGAATTAAAATTATTTTTCAGTGTTTAAAACTTTACAACCATACTTGCTTTTTATATAGATGAAAAGCCTAACTTTCATACTTATTAATATAATAATTTGAACTGTCAATAATTTGTCAAACTGTTTCATAATTGGGATATGTTTCATAATAGGTACCTTTATCTTAATGCCTCACAATAAAAAATAGTATAAAATAAAAGGTATATCACTTATCTTTTCGAACATAACCTACACGAGACAAAATATTGATACACACACGCACAATTTAAATATATTATTAAATCACAAATATTGGTAGTAAATGTAAATTATTAATTACCATTTTTACATAAATTATAAAACAATATTTCAATGAAAAGTATTAATTATAAAGAACTTGTACAAAAGCTTGTGAATATCCTAGATGAGGAACACATACAGTAAACTACTCACTTAGGTTTGAAAACATCGACGTAGGCCTCGAGGCCAGCTTAGATCAGAAAGTTGGAGGTTTCCTCTTCCATTGCACAATTAAAAAAAACAATCCGTATAAAGCGGCATGTACTTAAATCTTTATTTTGAAACAATATTTAAAACCGTAGTGTGTAAGAAAATACTTCATTTTGTGAAGCTACATATTTTTTCACACTATACATATAATAAAAATTTATACCGGGATTCTTCAGGTAAAGATATGAAGAATTGTCTTATAGTTTAAAATTTATGTGAATGTAAAAAAAAACTATCATATTTTAAAAATAGAATTCGCGATTAACAGTTTTTAAAAATTCATTTGAATGTTTCCTGTTATGCTATGTAGATTTTCGTAATTTTACGAAAAATTCACGTGATAATAAACGGGGGGGGGGGGTCGGAAATAACATCATTGTTTGAACAGGGGGGGGGGGGGTAGCGGAAAACCAATCAAGTGATTTATGGGTGGCCCTCTACTTCGAACGTCCCGCGTTACCCCTCCTCTTTTTATCAATAATTTTAAAAATTTATGAACCGAAGGCATCAACAATTTTGGTCACAAATTGAATTTTCTATACTTATTAACTATGAATGATCAAAAATGGTAAAAAAATCTAATAAATTATTATAAAGTAAATAGTGGACAGGAAAATTAAAAAAAAAAAATTACGGCCAATTAAATATTCCAAAAATAGCTCATTTTTGCAGTTTTCAATCAAACATTCTCAAACTTTGCTATGAAAAGAAGTGTGGCTTTAGAAATCATGCAACGATACCAGAATTCCAACATTTAAAGAAATCTAAGATCACGGCCAGTCAAATTTAACACAGTTTTTTACTTTTATACTTTTCAACGGAACTGTCCTAAACTTCACCAGAAGATCCAGTTTATCATAAAGGGGTTGGTTTTAATACTATGCATTAAAAATTTTGAATTTTCACAAATTTATTATGTGAATTTTTCCAAAAAACAATCATTTCTGAAATTTTTTCAGGAAGTATTTTTACAGTTTTCAAACAAATTATTTTTCTCGTAATCATTTTTTTAATCAAAAAATTAATTTACCTGTCCGCGATTCAAATTACAATTATTGATGAGATATTTTATAATTTTTAATAATAATTGTTGTCTACGTTTTTAATTGTTTAACATGCAAGAATGCAAAGTAATACTATACGGAAAAAGATAAAATTATTACCAACTTCACCTAACCACTCATATTCAACAATTAATAAATGAACAATTGTTTTCATCCACTCTGCGCTCACTACATGCCAAAAAATGATGTGAATATAGATGGAAAGTTGGGGAAACTTTTTTCTTAAACTAATAGTCCTATCGAAAAATTAAGGGTATCGTTGGAATCGTATCAGCCATATCTCTTGGAGATTTTTTAGTTACGCAAAAAAGATAATTTTTCAAACAATAGCAATGTTTATAAAATTTTCAAATTGTTGAACTAGAACGAAACGACAATAAAACATAAATCACCACTGCACAACGTTCTCTGAAGACCATGGAATAAAATAATTTTTCAAATAGTGTAAAAACTCTAAACATTGTTTTCATCTCGTCCACGTTCACTACGTATACCTGATTTGAAATTTGGGAAATTTATTTAAACACGGAGCAACGGAGCAGCTTTGTACGGAGCAACTATGCACGAGCACATCTGTGCACGTCGGTGGCCACTGGTACAACTGTGCACGTTTTTGGCCATAGGCACAACTGTACACCGGGGCATCTGTGCATGTCTCAAATTCCGCGTGCACAGATGGAACACTCCCATCTGTGCACTTCGAAATGTCAACGTGCACAGATGGTACCCTGGCAACGGTTAACGTGCACAGATGAGAATCTCCCAACTGTGCACGTCGAAATTTAAACGTGCAAAGATGGTACCCTAGCAACAGTTCACGTGCACAGATGGGAGACTCCCAACTGTACACGTGCACAGACAGTACCCTGCCAACGGTGCACGTGCACAGATAGGAGACTCCCAATTGTGCACGTCTCAAATATTACGATTATTTTTTCACTCAGAAGTCCTCGTGCACAGATGGGAGACTCCCAAGTGTACACGTGAACAGATAGGACCCTCCCAACTGTACACGTGCACAGATGGAAGACTCCCAACTGGGCACGTCTCAATTGATACGGTTATATTATTGACTTACAAGTCAACGTGCACAGTTGAGAGACTCCCGACACTGCACGTCTTAATTAATAAAACCAGATTTTTTACTTAGAACTACTTAAATCATCAATTTCACTTAAAACGTGTACGGATGGTACCCTTTCAACTGTGCACGTTTCGATTGATACAATCATTTGTAACCAAAAAATGCACCATCTGGGTATGTGGCCTTTTAAATAAGGAGTCTAATTCTATTAACTTATACCAGCCTAGTTCGGAGGGTTTCATATGTGTACGCGGACTTGTAAGTTGAGCATCTTATACACCAAGAGCTGGTGACGTTTTTCGTGAAGTGGGAGTATAAGTTCTAGTTTGTGGCGAACATATCTGGGAAATGACCCTTCTTTCTAAACCTGTAAATGCCAGACGCCCTGTCTGGGCGTTTGGGCACCTGAGCCCGGTGAAATAATTGGAAATTTGAAGTTATATGATAGGAGCCGAGGGGCGAGGGAGCAGCCGCGTCAGGGTAAAAGACTGAGTGGAGGGGATAACGGCGACAGCGACTGCCGGCAACGTCCCTCGGTCCCCGCTCTAACCCACACTTTCGAGGAAAATGATTCATTTTCAAACTTAATTTTCAAGGCGTTATCCCAGGAATTTCGGTCTGTCGTTTTGCGAAAGCTACCTGTGAATACTATTCTTTATGTTATTAAAAACGCCAGTCCTTATACTGTCGCTGCAAAATCCAAGTTTTTTTATTGATAACACAGATCGGCAAAAAATGGATTGCGATTGTTGTTGGCCAACTGAGGGTCATTCCCGATGGAATTTTCTGCGTAGAATCTTTCCATGAAGTTTAGGCAATAAGAAGGGTTTCCCCTTCCATACGCAACGCTTGCGCAGTTGGAAAAGTCGCAGTCCGTTAACATCATTGCACGAAGCTGCGTGATCTGTGCACGTGTACAGTTGGGAGTCTCCCATCTGTGCACGTGGACTTCTGAGCGAGAAAATGATCGTATTAATTATACGTGCACAGTTGGGAGTCTCCTATCTGTGCACGTGCATAGTTGGGAGTATCCCATCTGTGCACGTGGACTTGCAACTTTAAAAGCCCTTGCAACAGTTCACGAGCACAGATGGGAGACTCCCGACTGTGCACGTTGAAATGTAGACGTGCACAGATGGCTGGTGTACAGTTGTGACTGTGACCAACAACGTGCACAGTTGGACCAGTGGCCACCGACGTGTACAGATGGGCCTGTTACCTTGGAGAAGTCAAAAATCAAGGTCAAATGTCCATAAACGATCAGATGCCCTTTATCTGAAGTTACGTGGTTTTCTGGGTAAAGCGAATGTTCAAGATGCTTCAAAAAAGTCGATAAAATGTAAAAGTGTGAAACATCTTGACCACCTTATCAGCCTCGACCTTCAGGTCAATTTTCAAGGTCGTTTGAAGATCAAGACGATTTTTTAAATAAGAAATCAAGATCAACTATTTAAAAAGTTCTTTGAAGCTTTTCTTAATCTACTGGTTTTCTGAGCAATCTCAACGTTAAAGGTGCCTTTAACAAGTACAAGATATGTTGCATCTGATCTTTTTTAGGACATTTGACCTTGATTGTTGACCTCTCCACGGTCACAAAAACAAGATTTCCATAGTACATTTTTGACGCAAAATTTTCCGCTCTTTTCAAATCTGAAGTCAAAAATAGGGGTTTCCATTTTAAAAAATCGTCTAGAACTTGAAATGACCTTCGAAATTGACCTCAAGGTCAAAGTCAGTGGTACAGTTATATAGCCCCCTATGTCCTGGTCAACTTTTACATCAACCGTTTTTTATGTAGATGTGGTAGTTTAGAAGATATTCGGATTTAGAGATTAAACTGGGTCACCATGTATTGAATCAATTCATTTACGGATTTTTATTTGTATTATACTTGCTTGACGACGAACCGAAAATTTTGTTTGTTCTTACCTATTTCTAACGGCTTAGGATATTCTTATAAAAAATTACAATTTTAATTTTTTTGAAGAAAATTTTATAGGGCTATAGTCGTTCAAAGCCACAGATTCGGAATTTTTATATTAAAAATAACTAATTTAAAAATTACAAATTTTTGATTATTATATATAGCTAGACATCGATGTCTTGGAGACGAACTCAAGACATCACCAAGTCGGAACATTTTCACTCAGGATATCCCACAAACGTGCAAAGTAAATGAAATTGATTTTTTTCAATCTTTTTACAATATCTAGAAAAAGGTCGAAGGGAAAGTTGATATAGATAAATTAGGAGATCCTTTTGGAACTTGGTACGAAATAGTGTTAGAATTTTCCTGAAACGTTAAAAAAAATAATCTGGTACATTAATTATTTGTCCAACTTTGAAAGAAGGCATTGCTAATGGAAAAATATGTACATTTTTTTTTTAAATAATAGGAAATATAAGAATAATGATCACATTTGAGAGTCATAGCCACTGCGGTGTATAATAATTCAAGAATGAAAAACACTTAAACGTGTCTCATGATCATTGGAAACAGCAGCAATAACAGATTTCGTAAAATATGTATACAAAATGACACAGAAAGAAACCTTGGAATCGAATTATAAATGTGACGCTCCCGTGAAGAAAGGGACCTAATGCGGAAAAAATCGATTTTCATGTTCTTACGCCAATAGATAGTTTCTGAGTTATTCTTCCATTGCCAAAAATCAGAAATTTGTTAAGGTAATTACTTTTCTTGTTATAAAGCTAAAAACATAGGCATGATAAGCGTACGCGGAGACCGAACGAGAGGCCTACGAAAGCCAGCCCCACCACTCACCACACAGCTGTACGTGTGTCCGTGAGCTTCACTAGCTCGTGCCTGAATGTGTAGTGGTAAATGGAGGGGCTGCTTTTCGTAGACGCATCCCCAGTACTCAAATGCTGGCTTGCGGTCTCTTCTACGATCGCCCGTCCTGTAAAATTCCGCTTCGACGCATTAGGTCCCTTTCTTCGCGGATGGTCACAAATAATGTTTTACAGGGAATAAATTACACATTGGTGATACCTTGAGCTATTCAAAAATTAAAAATTAAATTTTTTTTAAATAATCTGAATAAAAAGAATGAATGATATTAAACAGCAATTGTTTTTGCATTCTGATTTATGAAACGTTTTAGGGTAATTGTATCGTTTAGAGCTTCTATGCCTTTAATTTGACGAAAGTTTTGCTTTATTTTTTAATTTGTTGAAAAGTTTGAATTTCAAAAGTTTACGTTTGATAAGAAAGATTCAGTAATTATGGGAAAGAGACGCGATATGTGTTTTGAAAGATTAACTGCATATATATGGAGCCTTTGGCCTTTGGAAAATTTGGTGGCATGGATTCGGATTTAAGTTAGTTTGCATCTTTCGCAGCGCCTCTTGCAGAAAAGCGTTAAAATACAAGATTTACACATGGCGGTGCCAATAGTGTAAGTCGGGTGAAAACAAACGCATACATGCTGGTCCCGAAACACTGATTTTGTCGAATGCATATATGTAGCTCTGTATTTATGCGTGTATGTATGTATGCATGTTCCCGCAAGAGTCCGAATCCACGCGTCCAAATTTTCCGGAAGTGGGGTCTCGGTACACTACTTTGTGGATAGACCAAACTGACAAAGTGAATAAAGCATTTTGAATGAAAATAAGAAGTGCCAGTGTCGGAATGGTAACAGAGATCTGACCGGGCGCCGGCCGGGGATACTGGCCGGGATCTGGCTCAAAACGTCACGGTTAACTGGTCAGATTCCGGCTTTCATATCGGTCGGGATCCGGTCGGGTAACCCGGCCACAGAGCGTTTAAAAATGTTTTGCTTCAGGTGAGAAATTGGTATCATAAAGAATATAGAGAACTTTAAATGTAAAATCAAGTTAACAATTTCTCGCGAGGAAATTAGAATAGAGTTTAAATCACTGATGCTAGAATACCCTAGCAATTTTTTTATTTTGGAAACCACGGCACGTAATGATTTGAGGTTAGGAAGGAAGAAAGGAAAAAATGAATACACAAAACTATACTTTAGTGTAAAATAAGAATTATTCAAGCATTAAGTAGGGGTTTCAAACTGATTACAGAAATAAGGTTCATTTTAATAACTGACTTCATTTGCGAACTTCGAGGAGACGACGCGAAATGAGTGCAACGTGCATTCTCGTTCAAGGTGTGAAATTGAAGCTTGCAAGTGCCTACGCTGACGCCAGGCGCAGAATGCGTCAGACATGGCGATAAATTTGAAAGTTCACATTCTAAAAATTTTCTGAAAGTAGAGAAAATAGTAACAATTCTGCTGTTGCACATTGCGAAATCGATAACAGTTTTATGTAATAACTTAAAACATTGGAAAGAATTAAATGTTGTTTTTTTTTCAAAGAATTTAAAAAAGCTCATTTCTGTTTTACTGATCTAATGATTCTTTAAATAATACTTTTCAAAAAATAATTCATTCAGCATCCCCTGTGTCGAAATGGTAACAGGGATCCGACCGAGAGCCGGCCAGATAGCCCCAGTTTAAACCGGGCGCCGGCCGGGGATACTGGCCGGGATCCGGCTAAAAACGCCACGGTAATCTGGTTGGATTCCGGTTTTCATACCGGCTGGGATCCGGTCGGGTAATCCGACCACAGACCGTTAAACAAATTTCGCTTCAGACAAGAAATTGGTAACTTGGTTTGTCTTTTAAGGCTCATCGTAAAGAAGACGGTGAACTTTAAATGTAAAATCAAGTTAACAAATTTTCGCGAGGAAATGAGAGTAGAGTTTCTATCACGGATGCTAAAATCTCCTAGCAGTTGTTTTATTTTGAAAACCACGTGGCGATTCGAGGTGAGAAAGGAAGAAAGGAAGAAATGAATACACAAACACTATACTTTAATTTAAAATAATAATTATTTGCGTAGTGAGTGGGGTTTTCAAATTAATTACTGAAATAAGGTTGATTTGAATGCCGTGACTTTGAAAGTGTGCAGACTAAAAATTGTCCTAAAATAGAGAAAATTGTAAGAATTCTGCTGTTGCACCTTTCAGAATCGATAATAGTTTTATTCAATAAGTTAAAACATTGGAAAGAATTGAATGTTTTTTTTTAAGAGTTTAAAAAAGCTAATTTCTTTTTTACTGATCTAATGAATGCTTAAATCATACTTTTCAAATAAAAATTCATCTAGCATCCCGAAAGTACGTCTTTGATAATGTCACGTGTCTTAAAAAAATGTGTAAATAGACTTACACATGTGATCGCACGCTCAAACGCTTTGAAAATCGCCCCCGCTGTGGAATCGCACCCTACCTAACTATCTAAAACCTGTCCTAAAACCTAAAACTAGCGCACGCATTAGTCAAGTGAGCTACGGAACCGCTCAGATTTTTCTGCTAAACTCTCAATCAAGCGGTTTCTCTGAGAGAAGCGTGGCCAGCTAAGAAATAAGTGTCGTGCTCTATTTTATCAGTAATTTTTATACACATATTATATACTAATAGTCAGGTTTAAAACTGTTTAATTAAATTTTTTTAATTAATCCTTACAGAAGATATCTAATATTTTGTGACAAGTTTCACTCAAAAAAAGTTCTAGTTAAAGTTACTAGACGCGTCTGGTTAAAAAATTTCTAGTTAGTTTAATCCAAAATTAAGGTTAATATGACTAGAAAATTCTAGTTAATTAACTCTGGTTGACTTTTTCTGGTTAAAACTATTCTGGTTAATATTTCTGGTAAGAAGTGTCGAGATCTTGTGTCAGTTTCTAGAAATCAGTCCTTTGTCTCATGTCGTGTTGATGGATCGTTCAAGTGACGCTTTGTCGTAAATGTCCAATTCTCGAACAACCGCGTATGTTAATTGTATTTTCAGTTATATAAAAGTATAAATAATTATTGTGAGCCCTGAAATTAGTTGTGTTATAAAAAAAACGCGTTATCTGTCTAAACACGAGTGGTACAGGGATACTTCCAAAATTAGCCCATATTTTTTGGGTGTCTTTAAAATATATTCTCGAAAATATTAACATTGTACACAATTAATAAACAAAGTGATTTCAGATCTCAGAACATCTATTTGTTGTTGAAGACGTTTCTCTTCGATTCCTTTTTGCTGTCTAGTATCTTCAGCATCACGTTCGAGGTCCTCAAATTTGTTTTTCAAGGTTCGCAGGCAGTCGTCAACTTCTATAAAGACAAATCAATATAATTTGAGAAGACCAAAATTCTATTTCTTAAAATAAGGCGAATCCAGGAGTAAATTCTTTTAAATAAAATTAACGTAGATACCATGTTCCTAATTTTTTAATTATCTACACAAAAAGACGAATTTTCAACAAAAGAGATGAGTTTTCAAGCTATAATTTCGAATGTTTTAGGAAAAATTTGGCTTTTAAACCCGAAAAGATGAATTTTCAACCAAGACAGATTTTTCAATTAAGAAAGAAAAAAATTCAACAAATATGTTGAATTTTTATGCCAAAAACACGAACTTTCTACGAAACAGATTTTCAACAAAAAAGTTAATTTTCACCCTAATAGTTGAATTTTCAATAAAATAGTTCAATTTTCAACCAAAGAGATGAATCTACAGACAAAAAAAAACGAGTTTTGAACGAAGTAGTTTAACTTTGAACCAAATAGTTCAACTTGCAACCACTTACTTGAACTTTCAACCAATAAAGTTTAATTTTCAATGAAAAATGTAAAAGTATATATTTCAACAAAATTGTGAAATTTTCAAGCTAAAAAGGCAAACTTTCTACAAAATAGACGAATTTTCCACAAAAAAGTTCATTTTCAACCAAATATGCAGTTAAATTTTCAACCAAGAAAAATTAATTTTCAAATCAAAACGATAACTTCTTTATCATAAAAAATGAATTTTCAATCCATAAGGAGGAAATTTCTATCCATAAAGACGATTAAAAAAAAAGGCTGAATTTTTTACTAAAAAAGATGACTTAATAACAAAAGAATGGAATTTTCAACCACATGGTCAAACTTACAAACAAGAGATTAAGCTTTAACCAAAAATAGTTGCATTTTCAACCAAATAGTTGAATTTACCAGACAAAATGACTAATTTTTTAGAAGAGAGTTGAATTATTAGCCTGAAAAGTTGAATTTTACACAAACAGATCGTTTTTAACCAAATATTTGCATTTATAACCAAATGGTTGAACTTTCAATCAAAAGGGACAAATTTTCAATAAAATATATCATTTTTAACCAAATAGTTGCATTTACATGCCACAAATACGAATTTTTTAGAAGGCACTTGAATTTTCAACATAAAAGTTGATTTTCAAACAAGAAATATGAGTTTTTAAACAAAAAGATAATTTTTCTAACACAAAAGAAGAATTTTTAACCCGGAAGGAATAATTTTCTATCCAAAAAGGCGAATGTTCAACAAAACTGTTAAATTTTCGTCCATAAAAGGTGACTTAACAAAATAGTTGAAGTTTCAACAAAATAATTAAATTTTCAACCAAATAGCCCAATTTTTAACCAAAAGAAATGAACTTTCAACCAAACATAGTTTCATTTTCTTATTGTGTTCTATTCATTTAGTTCTCATTTAGGCAAAAAAAACGAGAAAAGGGGAAAGTTTCTTGAAAACAGGGACAAAACGAGGAATTCTTTAAGAAAAAAGGGAATAGAGGAAAGAATGTGAAGACTA
This sequence comes from Andricus grossulariae, assembly GCA_011634705.1. Lineage (NCBI taxonomy): Eukaryota > Metazoa > Arthropoda > Insecta > Hymenoptera > Cynipidae > Andricus > Andricus grossulariae. Next base: position 231,991,908 of record JAABKJ010007545.1, on the reverse strand, counting down.
TCATTGAAATTGAAATTAATCGATTTTAAACGTTTTCGACTTAAAAATGGTCAATTGTTAAAGCTTGCAATTTGAAAGAATTAAAATACTATGAATTTGATTACTTTGAATACTATTCATTAAATTAATCATTTAATTTTTTCTAAATATAAATCTTTAATAAGAGCCTATTCAATTTTTAATGCTCTCATTTAAAATGGTGCATTTTTTTATAGCTTTGAATTTTCAATTTTAAAAGTTTAATTGTAATTGAAACTAAGTATAGCGAACATCTGAGAAAAACGGAAAAAATTTGGAAGAAGTCGAAAAAGTCGCATGATCCGAGCGCTGGTTAGTTGATATTTATACTCTAGCCAACACACAAACATCTTCTCGAAAATAGTTGAATTTTCAACAAAATAATTTAATTTTTAACCAACAGTAGAAGTTTTAACTAAAAGATATAAATTCCGAACCAAAAATATAATAGCAGACATACCAATTAAAAATAATTAATTTTCAACCAAAAATAGTTGTATTTTACTATTGGGTTCTATTAATTCAGTTCGCATTTAAGCGAAAAACAAGAAAAAGGGCAAGTTTCTCGAAAACAGGGGGAAAAAGAGGAACTCTTTTAAAAAGGAGGAAAAGAGGGGCATAGGGAAAAGAGTGTGAAGTCTTGGAGTACTTATTTCAAATACATATTACCATCTTCTGAGCTGCTGTTTAAAGAAACTTTGACATCTAAGGTGGCTAAAGTGTTTTCCAGCATCCTGTTTCTATTAGCGATTCTATCATTATGATCCTTCATCTTCTGCTTCAAAGTTCCTATTTGAACTCTTTGCTCTGCAATATCTTTCGCTAATTTTTCTTCCTCCCTTGCCTTCGCTTGCAATTTCAATTCAAACTAGAATGCATGAAAAAAAAAGTATGAGTAAACTCTATAATTGTGGAAAAAACGCTGACAAAATGGTCAAAATTGAGACCTACTTCTCTTATATCAGCATTATTTTTCGCAAGAAAGCTTTCATTTTCTTGTAATTCGAGTTCAAGTTGCTCCGCTGTGCCTTCGAAAATTTTATGGATGCTCGATTTGAGATTGTGAACGTCCTTTTTAGCCAAGTTGTACTCCATTTTCTTCTTATCTATAACCAAATATTTTATTGCAGATTCTAAAAGAAAGAAACACTAAATAATTAATAATTTTTGCATTTAAAGTTTTTACCCTCATTCATAGTTGTGTTTCTGTATTCATTCTCTTTCTCATCAAGTACTTGAATCTTTTCACGAAGGGGCTTAAGTTCTTCCTTTATTTTCTCGCTTCTAGCAATAGATTCTTCTTTCCTCTCAAGAAGTTTTTGCAAATTTTTCTCTCTTTCCGTTACTTCGTTTTTAAGCACGGCGAATTTTTCTTTCTCGGCTTTGATGGTTTTTATAAGAGCAGTACGGGATTTAATAAGTCCTCTCACATTGTCCAATGCTTTGTTAAACTTAGTTGTTCCGAATATTTCGTCAAATTTCTCTTTCAGTTTTTTCCCATCTTCAAAGGGCCAATTTAACTCTTCTTGATGACAAAATAGAACGTAGTTTAATATTGGCTTCGATACTCCCATGTGTCTGACCATGGTTTGTGCTATATCAGCGCAACGACCGTTAATCATTATTTTCTAGAATTAAAAAAGAGAATATCGTTAATAATTATTCGAATATAAGTAGGGTCGATAGACGTAAGTGTGATACATATAAAATTTTGAATGAATAACAAATTAGTTATTAATTTATTTTATCACAACATAAAGATTATATCTATTACTACCAAAAATTGCGCACTACGCGCGCTTTTGAGACGTTTCGTTATTAGATTTACCTATTATTAAATCAAAATATATGCTTCAATTTAAAGTACTATAAAATATAATTAATCATCATAAATAAAAATAAATATTAAAATAGCTACATCGGCTTTCAGTAAACTGTAACTTTTATTTAAATATAAGATTTTATCCCAGCAGGAATTACAAGCAAGGAAAAAAATTAATAAGTTAAAATCTTCCACGCTGAAGAAATTTCGAATATATATCATAACATCGTTACATTTATACTCTTCAATTTTAGATATGTAAATTCTTAAATTTCGAGGATTTTGTCAATCAAAGTGAAGTTTTGAATTCTAGATTTTCAATTCAAAGTTCTACAATTTTAAAGAGTTACAATTTAAAACTCGTAAATTTTAAACATATATAAATTAATAAAAATTCTTAAATTTGGATGATTTTGAAAAACAAGAGTCAAGTTTTCGATTCTAAATTTTCAAAATTCAAGAAATTACGAATGTATATCATCAAAATTACAGAATTCATTATTTTAAAACTTAAAACTTGCATAGTCTTTTGTATTAAATTGTCAAAATTAAAAATTCTTCAATTTTAAAGATTAAAAATTTAAATTTCTACAATTTTGAATATTTGCAATTAAAAACCCTTCGGCTTTAATTATTGTTAAATTAAAATCCTTCAATTTTAAAGATATATTAATAAAAATTCTTTGATACTGTCAAAGAAAATTAAAAATATTTCTTCAGGCAAGTTTTTGTTGATTAAAGAAGGCAACGATTAAAATCGTTGCCTTCTTTAATCTATCGACCCTAATAAAATTAATACAAATTAATAAATAACAAATACAAATGGAACATTGTTACTCTATTGCTTTTATTTCAGATAAAAGAACATTTATCACCATTATTCCTTACCTGTTTTGTGTGCGGATTCATTGTAGTTACAGTCGCATCTAAAGATTTCATTTTTACGGATTTTGGTTGCTGTACACATTCAAGGGCCCTACATACTGTTACCGATTCGCCCTTTTTATCGATTATTTCCAGCTTTACAAGACCTCTGACCTAAAATTATAATTTTCACGTTACTTTTTTAATTTTTATGAAAGGGGCCATGCCTAAATTACGTAGTCTTTTGAAGAGGGGGGGGGGGGAGATCAACCATAATATTTTACCAAATAATATTAGCAGTAAGTGTGCAGTGGAAAATTAACTTTATTTCCTAAGTAAAATTTAGAGGTTTTATAACCTAATATTTTGAAAGTATTAGAAATGAACTACACTGTTTATTTAAACTATTATTTTTTAGTCTACTTTCTCATTTTTCTTGTTTTCCACTTAAATGTGAAATAAATTAATAGAACCCAATAACAAAATTCAACCATTTTTGGTTGAAAGTCTGCTATTAAATTTCTGGTTAAGAATTCATTATTTTTGATTGAAAATTAAACAATTTGGTTACAAAAGATTTGCTCCTTGATTTGAAGATTCATCTTTTGTTGTAGAAATTTAATCTTTCTGGGTTAAAGAAATTTAACTATTTGGTAAAAAGTTGAACTACTTTGTTATAAATCAATTTTTTTAAGTTGAGGATTCATCATTTACGGGCGTTGAAACCAGGACCCAACCTCAGAATTGAATTGCCTCATTTTACTCCATAAATACTAGAATTACATTTTTTTAGATAATTAGGGCCTATTCCTGTTTTGAATCTATTCTGTATTCGGAGTGAAAAACTGGCTAATTTCAACAGTTTTTGTGTGAAACGTTTTTTTCTGCTCGGGGTCTGGAGTAAAAAAAACGCTTCACACAAAAACTACCGAAATTAGCCAATTTTTCACTGCGAATACAGATTTGATTAAAAACAGGCATAGGCCCTAATTATCTAAAGCAGATGTAATTATAGTATTTATGGAGTAAAATGAGGCAATTCAGTTTTGAGGTTGGGTCCTGGGTCCAACGCCCTTAAGTTAACAATTTATTTCTTTAGTTGAAAATGTAACTATTTTGTTCAAAATTGGTCTTTTTGAGTTTAAAGTTTTACTATTTTCTTAGAAAATTCAACTATTTGGTTTAAAATTAAATTTGGTTGAAAATTCTACTTTTTTTGGTTAAAAATTAATTTTTTTAACTGAACATTTAACTATTTGATTGAAAAATCTATTGTTTGGTTGAAAATAGTTTTTTTTTTGTTAAAAATTTGTCTTCTTGGGTTAAGAATTATACTTTCTTCGAAAATTTGACAATTTGGTTGAAAATTAACTTTTTTGTTGAAAATTGGTCTTTTTGGGGTTAAAGTTTTACTGCTTTCTTATAAAAATTCAACTATTTGGTTGAAAATTTACGTATTTTGTTGAAAATTCTACTTTTTTTTTAGAAAATTCGTTTTTTGGTTAAAAATTAATTTTTCTAACTGAAAATTTAACTACTTGATTGAAAATTCTATTGTTTGGTAGAAAATAGTGTTTTTGTTGTTGTTCAATATTTGTCTTCTTGGGTTAAGAATTTTACTTTTTGAGAAAATTCGACTGTTTGGTTGAAAATTAACTTTTTTGTTGAAAATTACTCTTTTTTTGTTACAAATTTTATTATTTGATTGGAAATTCATGTATTTTGTTGAAAATTTAACTTTCTTGGTAGAAGCTTCGTCTTTTTTGGTTAAATTCTGCTGTTTTTGATTCAATATTTAAATCTTTTTTGGTGGAAATATCAACTATTACATTTTTGGTCGGCAATGCATCTTATCAGGTTGAAAATTTAACTTCTTAATTGAAACTTTAACTACTTTTTTAAAAATTATCTTTTTTGGTAAAGATTCATAATTTTAGTTGAAAACTCATCTCTTTGGTAGAAAATTGAACCACTTTGTTGAAAATTCGCTTTATTTGTTAAAAATTTATTTTTCTAACTGAAAATCAAACTATTTGATTGCAAATTTTACTGTTTTGTAGAAACATCGTTTTCTTGCATTACAATGATTTTTTAAATGATAATTAAGTATCCCATTTTGGTTTTATAATTGATCATTTTTGTTTTAAAAATTCAATTATTTGGTTGAAAATTTAAGTAATTCGTTGAGAATTCATCTTTTTGGTACAACATTAAGCTTCATGATTAAGAATTCAGCTATTTGGTTAAAAATGTATGTATTTTGTTGAAAATTCGTCCTTATTTGTAGAAAGTTAATATTCAATTGATGGTTGAAAATTCAACTATTTGGTTAAAAATGTATGCACTTTGTTGAAAATTCACCTTTTTTGGTTGAAAATTCAATTAATTGGACGAACATTTAACAGTTTTGTAAAAAGCTTACTTTTGTTTGTAAATTCAACATTTTGTATTACATTTTTCCATTTATTAACTGAAAAAGCTTTCTTAGTCGAAAATGTGACTCTTGTTGAAAAGTTTATTAAAAATCCACCTCTTTGGCCAGAAATATAATCTATTTTGGTTAAAAATGAAACTGTTTGGTTGAAAATGAATCTGTTTTGGTTGATGATTCAATTATATGTGTTGTTGACCATTCAAATACTTCGTTGAAAGTTTATAATATATACTTTGTTCATTCATAATACTTTATTTTTGAATGACCCTCAAATAAATTAACGAAAAAAATTTGGTCCGCAAAAATTACGTAAAATAGGGGTAAAGGGGGTTCTAAATTTACGGACCCTAAAAAAGGGGGGTGCGTGTTATAAATTTCAGAAAAAAAATTTACGAACTCAAAAAGTCTGCAATTTAGGTTCTTCCTTTCGAAACAACAAATTAATTTAATATAAAACTTACCGTTGTTGCATTCGTCAGTTTAGGGTCATGAACAAAATATTTCCCACCGTCGGAACCGGGAGGAAAATCACCACTTGTAGCATATTTTAGGGCTTCAATAATAGTTGTTTTTCCTGTACCATTAGGTCCCAGGATTAATGTCATCGGCCGTGAAAATATTATATCATCGGTTTCAGTTTCACTACTGAAATTCCGGATGCCACGAATAGTTAGTCTTTTTAACCTAGACATTTTCTTCTTCCTTTGCTGGCAGTGTCCTCAATAATTTAATGATTATTGTTTATACCTTGTTTACCAAAATACGACGCACTTTTCCATGTATGGCTTTTGTTATTTTTAGGTTAGGTTTGCCCTCTTTCGCCGGTTCGCGAGCGGGATTTATAGTTCGAAGGAGCATGCGCAGAACTCTTGAACCGATTGGCCAGTCAAAAATGGTTACTTTTCTTCTTTGTTTGAAATATTAAAATGGAAATCAAAGTTACACTATGATTTATAATAATTGATTTATTAATTATGAGTTCTATATGATTTATTTTCAAATTTTGTTAATTTCGTCGACTGATAATAACTAATAAGCCTCAAGTTAAAATGTAGAAATAATCAAAGATATCTTTGGAAATAATAGCCTGTTTTCGAAGATTTGGAAGTTCTGAACCAAAGGAACATGAGGAACGGAAAGAACGGGTCTCGAATTTGAAATTTTAAAATTTTAACTTGCATTTTTCTTCAAATTTGCTAGAGGCCAGAGATTATTCACTTAGCAAACCTAAATATATAATTTATAGCTAAGCCTATTTAGTGAATTCCAAGCAAATGAAAATCAAAATATTACAATTCAAACTCAGAATTCTTGCATCTCAAATCTATTTTTAAATCTTTTATTACCAATTAAAAATGTAAAAAAATTTACTTGACCGATTTAAAACTAATCTATTTAGGATCTAAATACAACTTTAAAGCTAAAATAATTTTTCGGATGAAAAAGATTTTTATATCACCGTGAATGGATTTCCAACGAGCTAACAAGGAGATGATCAGAGTTGGAATCTCTACTAAGAATTGATTGTATGACTATTAATTTGCCAAATATTATTTACGAATGGCGATCCGTTTTCGAAAAAATCAACCTTCATCGACATTTTGTTTTATTGAAATGTTTATTTATTAAATTCAATATTATTTAATTTGCAACAATTTAATTTTCAAATATTAAAAATTCTATTATCAATTTTCTTGAATTTTCTAAATTGGAAAATTCAATTGTCAATTGTCTTCAATTTTCAACACATGAAAATTATTTTATTTAAAATTGAAGAAAAATGAAAATTGAATTTTCAACTGTTGAAGATTGAAGAAATTTAAAAATGGAATTTGCAACTGTTGAATATTGAAGAAAATTGATAACTGAATTTTCAACGGATGAAAATTCAATTGTTGAAAATTGAATATTCAACTGTTAAAAAATAGAGAAAAAGGAATTGAAAAAAAAAGTTTTGAAATTCTGAAAAAATGTAGAATAGTTTGAAAAACTTAAAAAATTATTTTAGTTTTTTTGTGGTTAATAAAAATGAGAATTTGTCCTAGAAAAACTGAAAATATTGAAACCTTACAAGATTTTAAAAAACTGGGAAAAATTAAACTTTTCAGTTCTAGGCTGCTTTTGATAGATTTCAAGTGAAAACAGAAGATTCAGGCCTTGGACTCACTTCAGAGATCAAAAACGCAGTGTCAATAGTGTTACAAATTTGAAAAAATAGTGTCATAACATTTATGAGGAATGTATTTAAATTATGTGTAATGGAAAATTACCTTTATTTTAGGGAAAATTTCCAGTTTTCTAGCCTAATATTTGAAAAGTATCAATAATGAACTTTAATGTCTATTTAATATATTATTCTTTAGTCTATAAATTATCAAAATATCTATTTATTTAACGCAGGCTTCACAGTTTTTTTATCTACTATTTTTCTCTTTATCTTGTTTTTCCACTTAAATGCGAACTGAATTAATAGAACCGAATAAGAAAATGTAACTATTTTTGGTTGAAAGTTCATTGCATTCAGTTGAAGAGTCTACTAATAAATTTTTCGTTAAGAATTTATCTTTTTTGGTTAAAAAATTTAGTATTTGGTTAAAAATTGAATTATTTTGTTGAAAATTAAACTATTTTGTTGCACATTCATCTTTTTGGTTTGAAAATTCATCTCTTTCTGTAGAGATTTTACCTTTTTGATTCAAAATGCAAGAGTCTGGTTAAAATTTATTCTGTTTTTCAGTTGAAAATTAACTTCTTTGTTGAAAATTCAATTGATTGTAGAATATCCATATTTTTTATTCGAAAATTCAACAATTTAATAGAAAATTTAGATATTTGGTTGAAAATTGATGTATTTTGTTACAAATTCGTCTTTTTTGGTAGTAAATAAATTTTCTTAGTTGAAAATAAAACTGGTTAAAAATTAATCGGTTTTAGTTGAAGATTCAAGTATTTTTTTACAAATTGGTTTGTGTTGTTTAAATCCAACTGTTTTTTTGGTATTTTAAATTAATATTTTTTTTAAATATCAAATATTAAATTTTTCGTTAAAAATTCATCCTTTTAGGTTGAAAATTCAAGCCATTGTTTGACAGTTGAACTAATTTCTTAAAATTTCATTCTTTTGGTTACAGATTCATAATTTATTTTATTTGAAATTTCTATTTTTTTCGGTTAAAAAAAACGTTTCCAACTGAAAATTTAACTAGTTTGTTAAAAGATAAACTGAATAGTTGAAAATTAACTTTTTTGTTGGAAATGTATATTCTCGGGTTAAGAATTTAACTGTTTTGTAGAAAATTCGTGTTTTTTTATTGAAAATTAATTTTCTTAAATGATCATTTAACTACTCCATTTTTTGTTAAAAACTGATCACTTTTAGTTAAAAACTGCTGATATTAGTTAACAAACTTTAGACACGAACGAAATGTAAACTAATAATTAGTAAAATGAAATTTGGACTAACAACGCAGACATTGTTCAAACTACTTAGTTGATTTATGTAGTTTATTGAAAAATCGTCTTTTTGGTAAAAAAAAATAAAAAATGGAACTGTTTGATTGAGAATTAATCTGTTTTAGCCGAAGATTCAAGTATTTCGTAGAAAATTCCTTTTTATTACTTAAATCCAACTGTTTTTATTTTAAATTAATATCTTTTTTGTTGAAATATCAACTTTTACATTTTCGTTAAAAATTAATGTTTTGGTTTTCAAGTCATAATATTAGTTGAATTTATAATTATGTTGAAAATTCAAATGTTTTGTGGAAAATTTATCTTTTTGGCTCGAAAATTCAACAGTATGGTAGAAAATTCACCTATTTCATACAAAGTCAAACTACTTTGTGAACAAAAAAGATGACTTTGACAAATTAGGGAAATTTCATCAAAATAATTAGAATTCCCAGAAAATAATTCAATTTTCCACAAAATAGATTAATTTTTCACCACATAGTGCAACAAATTTACATAGCTGAATTTTTATCTTACAAAGATTAATTAATAATCATTAACTTTTCGATTTAAAAAATTCATTTTCAATAAAAAGACAAAATTTTCAAACTGTTAAATTCAACCAAAAAAAGACGAATTTTTAACGAAACAATTGAATATTCAACCCGAGAATATGAATTTTTAACAAAAAATTACATTTAAAATGAAATAGTTGAATTTTCAACTAAAATAATGAATATTCAAACATAAAAAATCTCAGCCGAAACAATATAATTTTCAACCAAAAAGGATGAATTTCAAACCAAGAAGAGCAATTTTCATCCAAAAAGATGAATTTTTAACAAAATAAATGAATTTTAAAATAAGAAAGATAAAGTTTTCATTAAAAATATCAATGTTCGACCAAAAATGTAATAGTTAAATTTTCAATGGAAAAAAATCTTTTCCATTCAAAAAAAAAAAAAAATAATTTTCAACAAAATAGTTAAAATTGCAACCAAAAAGATGAATTTCCAATTAAAATGATGAATTAAACCAAAAATGACTTTAATTTAAATCAAAAACAGTTGAATACAATCAAAAAAAGAATTTTCAACAAAATAGTTGAATCTTCAGTCAAAACAGATTAATTTGCAACGGAGCAATTGCATTTTTAACAAAAAAAATGCATTTTTATCAAAGACTAATTTTTTTTTAATTCAAAAAAATACATGAATTTTCATCAAAAAAAGACAAATTTTCAACCAAAAATGGAATCGTTAAATTTTCAGTATAACTTAAAAAGATCAATTTTCAACCAAACTAATGAATTTTCTACTACAATTATGAATCCTTAATTAGAATAATTGAATTTTCAACCAAAAAGATTCATTTTCAAACAAGTAGAATCATTTCTACCAAAAAAGGCGAATTTCGAACTAAAAAAATAATTTTTCAACCAAAAATTACATAGTTTAATTTTTAGTTAAAACAATTAATCTTCAACAGAAAAAAAATTTTTTTCAACAAAATAGTTAAAGTTTCAACTGGAATAGTTACATTTTCAGATAAAAAATTAATTTGCAGTCGAAAAAGATACGAATTTTCAACAATATAGCTCATTTTTCAACCAAAGAGATGAATTTTCAATTAAAATGATAAATCTTCAACTAAAAAAATTAATTTTTAACAAAATAGTTTAACTCTCAACCAAATAACATTTTTAATCAAAAAATTGGATTCTTTGCGAAAAAAGTAATAGTTGATATTTCAACCAAAAAGGATTTTAATTTCTAATCAAAAACTGTTTAATTCAAAAACAAAAAAGACTTTTCAATATGAGTTGTATTTTCAATTAAAAAAGATGGTTAAGTAAAGAGGAAAAAAAATTGCAAATAAACTGTCGAATTTTCAAGCAAAAAGATGAATTTGCAACCAAGAAGATTAATTTTCTACCAAAAAAAACGAATCTTTAACTAAATACATGAATTATCAACTAGATACACTTGAATTTACAACTAAAAACGATCCATTTTCAACGAAAAATGTAATAGTTAAATTTTCAGTTATAAAAATTAATTTCAAGCCAAAAAACAGGATTTTGAATAAAGTAGTTAAATACAGTAATATGTATAAAGCTACTTCAACAAATGAAGAATCATTAAAATCAAAGAAATATGGAGAAATATGAATCAAAGGAATGTTGTAGGAATTTTTAAACGCTAAAATTCCTTCAAAAACTTTTCCCCGTATTTTGCATCGTTTGGCTCATAATTTGAATTTTCGACTTTTTTCATAGTATGTATGTACTCGTATTTTCGATAAATAAAACAAAAATGACAAGTCCTATCAAAAAATGGTTCAAATAAATTTTGTAGGACTTTTTGAAAGCTGTAATCCCTTGTTGAAATTTTTTCCTTATCTCACGCCGTTTAGTTCGAGATTTGAATTTTCGATTTTCTGCATAGTACTTTCGATAAATAAAATCAAAATGACAAGTCCTATTGAAAAATGGTTGAAAGAATTTTTTAGGACTTTTTAAAAGCTATAATTGCTCTTCCAGACTCAAAATTTGAATTTTCGATTCGTAGTATTTTCGAAAAAATAAAACAAAATATCAAGTATTATAAGAAAATGGGTTTTAGAAAAATTATAGGTCTTTTATGGAGCTATAATTTTTCTCTAAAACTTTTTTACTTATCTGTCGGTGTTTGGCGCGCGACTTTTGGTCCTCGCGCTTCGCGCTCGATAATATATTCATCTCGCGCTTCGCATTCGATAATGTATATTTACCTCGTGCTGCGCGCTCGGTCTCTGTACTTCTCCCATATTTGTGCACAGACCTTTTAAAGTTGAAGGTCAAAGTCTTGACAACTGTAAATTGTTGATTGTGAATTCTCTTTTGTTAAAGCTCTTTGGACTTTGACAAACACATCCTCATTACGTGTCTCGTGCTTCGCACTCATTTTGTCCAAAATGCAAACTTTTCTACATTATGCTCAACACTATTATATCAAATGTATATTATATTTATTTCTGTACCTCAGCCTGGGATTGCTAATTCAGGTATTGCAAAATAAAGTACAAATTTTATTTATCATGATAACTTTAACCCTTTAAAGGCCGAGTTTTTTCTGAGGGTTCGATAAAATCGATACATGGTGAATCTGAACTCATGAGTACCCAGTGTGAGAAAAAAAATTATTCCAGAATTTTTCCACCCGTTGGAAATCTATGTATTTTGTTAGACATTCGAATTTTTGGTAACAAATTAATCCTCATTGTTGAAAATCGAACTATTCGGTTAAAAAATTATCTAGTTTGTTGAAAAATTGTCTTTTTTGCTAACAAATAAATTTATTGGGTTGAAGATTAATATTATAACCAAAAATTTAACTATTCCATTCTTGATTGGATCTTTTTAGTGGAAAATTCAACTATTTGTTTGAAAATTTTTTTGTTTGGTTGAAGAATTATGCATTTTGTCAAAAATTCAACTTTTTAGTAGAAAAATTATTTTTCTTGGTTAAAAAATTATGTATTTTGTTAAAAATTCGTCTTTTTTGTTATGAAATTAATTTTTTGGTTGAAAATGAAACTGTTTTATTGAAAAGTAATCTATTTGAGTTGAGGTTTAAATTTTTTTGTTAAAAATTCGTATTTTTGGTTAAATTTAATTGTTTCTGATTGAATATAAAAATATTTTTTGGTGGACTGTACTATTATATTTTTTAAATACATCTTGTAAGGTTAAAAATTCTACTCACTAGTTGAGAGTTGAACTAATTTCTTCAAAATTAATTTATTTCCGGTAAATATTCATATTTCTAGTCTAATCTTCTTTGGTTGAAATATCAATTATGTATTAAATTTTTTATCTGAAAATTCAATAATTTGGTTGAAAATTAATTTTTTTATTGCAATTTTGATTTGACATATCTGAAATTTTCAAAAATATTTTAAATTTTCTCAAGAATTTTAGAAAAATTATATTTATGTAACCTTGAGAAGAAATAAACTCAAAAAATAAAAAGTTATTCCAAATTTTCATTTTGTATTTAAAATATATTGATGATGCTAGAAATTTCGAATTGTAAATGATTCTTCAATAATAAAGGCAACAATTCTGTTCTCAACGTTTGACCAAATGTTTTAAAAATGACATATATAAATATTACGAATTTTCTGCATCATCAATTTAGTAAATAAAATTTCCAAATAGATAATTTTATTTGATGATATAAATTATTTCTGAATGTTCTTAAACATTATTGATGGAAGATAACATTTCAATCGTTCATATATTTTTTTAATATTCTAAAATAATTCTGCTTTTGACATTTTGCTACAACACTATAATTGGTAAATTTTTCACACTTTTATAGAGATAAGAAAAATTAAATTATAAAAAAAAACTTGAAATATCCTAAGTTACGAAGAGTATACATTGCTGGTACTGATAAAAACAATAGCGGTATAGAAAATAAGATTTATGGGCAAATTTTTATTCGCAGCTTATTCAGTAATTTCTGGTGAAACACGGCCTTCACAACTTCCGTAGTCCCGATGTAGTCACGTTTGTATGCTTCTCGTATCTAATTTTTTTTGAAGAGAAATAATTTCACATTTACATGTAAAAAATAAATTAATAAATATAATAAGTATGGAAATAAGTATGTCAGAAAAAAATGTTATTTTAGTTATAGGTGAAGTGCTAGATTGATTTGCAGGGAACTTTGTGGCAATTAATTCAGGGAATACAAAAAAATAATTGGCAATCATTTTCATTATGAAGATTAATAATTCTTTTAATAAGGTACAGCTTTTATTACTGAAGGGAAAAAGGGAAAATGATTTATTCTTCGATCATTGTTCAATTATGATAAAGAAAGAAGGCTCATCTATCAGAAGTATCGATTACGTTTGATGAACCTAGGCCCCCTTTCAATTAAATAAGGGTACCATTAAATTAAATCAAAGAATAAATCCATTAATGAAATTTAGTTAGTAAATTAATTAAAATTAAATTAATCAAGCGTATTATTACACTTTATGAAAAAATATTTTAAAAAAACACTAAATACGACAAAAACATCCTCGATGCAAAAACTCTGCCAAGTACAACTACATGAATTTGTGAAATAAAACTTATTCCAACATTTTTTATAGGGTTCTTTACAACAACACAAATTTCTTGATATATTTTATCATTCATATTTTTTTTTCTTTTTAACTTAGCCAACTTTGATTTCACAAATTCTTGTACAGTAAGAAAAACGGTTGGTTGGCCAAACTATGTGTAAAATATGTGTTTGTAAGATATGGTACTGCTGTTGTATTAGTTAGGGCAAGCATTTTATTAGTTTATAGTACTATTTAAATATGTATTGCAAAAAAAATTATTTTGCTAACTAATAAAATAGCAGTACCATATTTTACTAACTTTTGCCCAACTAACCGATTTTCTCAGTGTGGTTGTACTTGGAAGATTTTCTGCATCATAGATGTTTTTGGTGGGTTCATTTTCTATGAAATTTGAATTTATACGAAAAAATAGTTTTTCCTGTTCATATGAAAGAAAGTGAAACAATATGGTGCTTTTAAGGCGTTCGGGTTTAATAGGTCAAGCTTTCTTGTTTGTATAAAAATTAAGAAACTGAAGGAAGACAATTTTTTTTATATTAGGTTAAACTAACTGTTGAACTAATTGAAACTAAAATCAAATAGTATTAGTAATAAATTTGAATTATATAATATTTTAAAAATAACACAGAATTTTGGTTTATTCGATGCATTTGTTAACATTTTTGTTCTGAAAAATTATTTGAATATCTGGTGTGTTTATTTTCGTTGATACTAAACCGCTTCCTTGACAGGTTATTCAATTTCGAAAGTGCAGTGATATTATATTCGCAAAAATACGTTCTTCTCTTGAATCATATTTTTCTGTTGAAAAGTGGTCAACATGCGTCATGAAAAATATTTTTCTCTATAGTTTCGGCACCAGACTGGCAATATCGAGTCGCGAAAAGCCAGACGTAAAATGACTGAGAGCTGATCCACTCCACTTTAAGTTACATTTACGACGGAAAATGTTCCGCCTGAGGTAATTCTCAGTAGGAAATAACCGTAATAATTTTTAGAGACTCTTCATTAAACTTGTAGAAATAAAGTGGTCGTACGTTTGCCCTAATTTAGAGTGTTTAAATTTATGTTTTTCTCATCTTAAGATTAGTGGGTGTAATTATTTCTCAAGTTTATTTATAACTTGGCTTTATGAATAAAATGGAAACTTTTTTCATTTAAATTAAAAGCATCCAAATTTAGAATTCAAGAGGGCATTCAGTTTTAACATTTCGAATTCAGAAGGATTTATACTTTTAAGAAGGAATATGGAGATCCAAATTTAGAACATCATTTTTAAAACGTATAAGTCTGGATATCTAGAATAAAAAAAAATTTAACCGAATTTGGACATATTCAAGTTGAACTCTTCAAATTTTGATGTTTGAAAATAGTAAGTATTAATGTCAGGAAAAACCTAAAAATTAGGAAAAAGTCGGGCAATTTTGGTGCTCAGGGAAAGTCTAGAAAATGTAGAAAATTTAGTTATTCTCCCTGGTTTTAGTTTCAATTAGCTGAACAATCAAGCTCACCTATTTTGAAAAAAAATTGTCACTTTTCTTTAAATAAATTAACTCATGGGTTGATCACTAATGAATTTAGGTCTATACTTACCTTAATTAAAAAAATCAAAGAAATTTTTGAGATTTAAAAAAAGTTTAAATAGATTTCAAAAGATAAAGGATGTGAAATATTTTAGAGTGTTTTGAAACATTCCAAAGGATTCTAAAGATATGACGGTACTTTAAAAAATTTAGGACTTTTCAAAAACTTCAAAAAGTTGCGAAGGATTTTGAAATATTTTAACGAACTTCAAATATTTTGGATATTTTAAAAAATCCCAAAGAATTTTAAATATATTTCAATGATTTTAAAGTATTCCAAAGAGTTTGAAACATTTGAGGGTGTTTTTAAAACTTCCAAGGAATTAAAGAAGATTCCAAGAAAGTTTCAATAGATTTTAACAACTTGAAGGGATTCCAATGTATTTGGAGGATTTTCAGGTATTTATTAAGTTCCAAGGAATATTTTAAGGTATTTTAAAAGATTCCAATGAATTTTAACAGATTTCAATAATTTTAAAGTATTCCAAAGGATTTTAAAGATTTTAGGGTATTTATAAAACTTCCAAGGAATTTTTAATAGATTTTGATAACTTGACGGGATTCCAAAGAATTTGAAGGTATTTTTGAAACTTCCAAGGAATATTTTAGGGTATTTAAAAATATTCCAAAGGATTTGAAAGATTTCATGGTATTTTTAAAACTTCCAAGGAATTTTTAGTAGATTTTGGAAACTTTAAGGGATTCCAAAAGGATTTGAAGGATTTGCTAGTATTTTTTTAAACTTCCAAGGAATGCTTTAGGGTATGTTCGAAGATTCCAAGGAATTTTTAATAGGTTTCAATAATTTAAAAGTATTCCAAAGGATTTGAAAGATTTCATGGTATTTTTAAAACTTCCAATGAATTTTTAATAGATTTTGGAAACTTTAAGGGATTCCAAAAGGATTTGAAGGATTTGCTGGTATTTTTTTGAACTTCCAAAGAATGCTTTACGGTATGTTAAAAGGTTCCAAGGAATTTTTAATAGGTTTCAATAATTTAAAAATATTCCAAAGGATTTAAAAGATTCCATGGTATTTTTAAAACTTCCAAGGAATTTTTAATAGATTTTGGAAACTTTAAGGGATTCCAAAAGGATTTGAACTATTTGCTGGTATCTTTTTTAAACTTCCAAGGAATGCTTTAGGGTATGTTCGAAGATTCCAAGGAATTTTTAATAGGTTTCAATAATTTCAAAATATTCCAAAGGATTTGAAAGATTTTATGGTATTTTTATAACTTCCAAAGAATTTTTAATAGATTTTGAAAACTTGAAGAGAATTCAAAAGGATTTGAAGGATTTGCTGGTATTTTTTAAACTTCCAAGGAATGCTTTACGGTATGTTAAAAGATTCCAAGGAATTTTTAATAGGTTTCAATAATTTAAAAATATTCCAAAGGATTTGAAAGATTTCATGGTATTTTTAAAACTTCCGAGGAATTTTAAATAGATTTTGGAAACTTTAAGGGATTCCAAAAGGATTTGAACGATTTGCTGGTAATTTTTTTTAACTTCCAAGGAATGCTTTAGGGTATGTTCGAATATTCCAAAGAATTTTTAATAGATTTTGAAAACTTGAAGAGAATTCAAAAGGATTTGAAGGATTTGCAGGTATTTTTAAGGCTTCCAAGGAATACTTTTGGGTATTTTAAAAGATTCCAATAAATTTTAGCAGATTTCAATGATTTTAAACTTTTTCAAAGGATTTGAAAGATTTAAGGGTATTTATAAAACATCCAAGGAATTTTTAATAGATTTCAATAACTTGAAGAGATTCCAAAGAATTTGAAGGATTTTAAGGTATTTTTGAAACTTCCAAGGAATATTTTAGGGTATTTAAAAATATTCCAAAGGATTTGAAGGATTGCATGGTATTTTTAAAACTTCCGAGGAATTTTTAGTAGATTTTGGAAACTTTAAGGGATTCCAAAAGGATTTAAAGGATTTGCTAGTATTTTTTGAACTTCCAAGGAATGCTTTAGGGTATGTTCGAAGATTCCAAGGAATTTTTAATAGCTTTCAATAATTTAAAAATGTTCTAAAGGATTTGAAAGATTTCATGGTATTTTTAAAACTTTCAAGAAATTTTTAATAGATTTTGAAAACTAGAAGGGAATTCGAAAGGATTTAAAGGATTTGCTGGTATTGTTTAAACTTCCAAGAATTGCTTGAGGGTATGTTAGAAGATTCCAAAAAATTTTCAATAGGTTTTAATAACTTGAAAGGATTCCAAAGGATTTGAAGGTATTTTTGAAACTTCCAAGGAATATTTTAGGGTATTTTCAAAGGTTCCAAAGGATTTGAAAGATTTTATGATATTTTTAAAACTTCCAAGGAATTTTTAATAGATTTTGAAAACTAGAAGGGAATTCAAAAGGATTAGAAGGATTTGCTGGTATTGTTTAAACTTCCAAGGAATGCTTTAGGGTATGCTAGAAGATTCCAAAGAATTTTTAATAGGTTTTAATAACTTGAAGGGATTCCAAAAGATGTGAAGGATTTGAAGGTATTTTTGAAACTTCCAAGGAATATTTTAGGGTATTTTAAAAGATTCCAAAGGATTTGAAAGATTTTATGGTATTTTCAAAACTTCCAAGGAATTTTTAATAGATTTTGGAAACTTGAAAGGAATCCAAAAGGATTTTAGGGATTTTCTGGTATTTTTTTAAACTTTCAGGGAATGCTTTAGGGTATGTTGAAAGATTCCAATGAATCATTAATAGATTTCAATAATTTTAAAGTATTCCAAAGGATTTGAAGGATTGGTAGGTATTTTTAAGACTTCCAAGGAATACTTCAGGGTATTTTAAAAGATTCCAATAAATTTTAGCAGATTTCAATGATTTTAAGCTATTTCAAAGAATTTGAAAGATTTGAGGGTATTTATAAAACATCCAAGGAATTTTCAATAGATTTTAATAAGTTGAAGAGATTCCAAAGAATTTGAAGGATTTGAAGGTATTTTTGAAGCTTCCGAGGAATATTTTAGGGTATCTAAAAATATTCCAAAGGATTTTAAAAATTGTATGGTATTTTTAAAACTTCCAAGGAATTTTTAATAGATTTTGGAAACTTGCAGGGAATCCAAAAGGATTTGAAGGATTTGCTGGTATTTTCTTAAACATCAAAGGAATGCTTTACGGTATGTTAAAGATTCGAATGAATTATTAATAGATTTCAATAATTTTAAAACATTTCAAAGGATTTAAAGGATTGGAAGGTATTTTTAAGACTTCCAAGGAATACTTTGGGGTATTTAAAAAGATTCTAATGAATTTTAACAGATTTCAATAGTTTTAAACTATTTCAAAGGATTTGAAAGATTTCATGGTATTTTTGAAACTTCTAAGGAATTTTTAATAGATTTTGGAAACTTGAAGGGAATCCAAAAGGATTTTAAGGATTTGCTGGTATTTTTTCAAACTTTCAGGGAATGCTTTAGGGTATGTTAGAAGATTCCAATGAATTTTTAATAGATTTTGATAATTTTAAAGTATTCCAAAGGATTTGAAAGATTGTATGGTATTTTCAAAACTTCCAAGGAATTGTTAATAGATTTTAATAACTCTAAGAGATTCCAAATGATTTGAAGGTATTTTTGAAACTTTCAAGAAATACTTTAGGGTATTTTAAAAGATTGCAATAAATTTTGAATGGATTTCAATAATTTTGAGATATTCCAAAGGATTTGCAAGGATTTTAAAGAGTTTAGAGTATTTAAAATAATTTCAAGGAATTTTCAAGACCTTTAAAAGGTTTAAAGGCATTTCTAAGATCGTCTTTGGATGTAAAATAGTTTGAGGTATTTTAAAAGATTCAGAGAAATTTTGAATAGATTTCAATAATTCTAAGGCATTCCAAAAGGTTTGCAAGGATTTTAAAGATTTTAGAGTATTTCAAAAAATTGCAGGGAATTTTCAAGTTGGTCATACGTTATACCTAGATGTGCACTAGCGGGTGTATACTTGAAATAACTTAAAGAAAAAAATTATTAATGCAACCAAACTTTATTTTATTTTATTACATACATTAACATACTTGTTAGAAATTTGCATATAAGAAACCCATAACCATACCATCTACCCCCTACCGTCTACAGCCGGATTTTTATTAGAAGCACTCGCATTTTCTTGCAAGTTTAGCCAAGGGTGAGGAAAACTGCTGAAAACCTTTCCCAAGCGCAGCTGGTTACCGATAATTACTCATCTTTCCCATTGTAGCTATTTAAGCTCTTAGGTTGACGATCGTTTAGCGCCTGAAGAGGTCTAAGATTTGACACGTCTCCCTCGGCTAACTTTATTTTTCTGAATTCATTTACCTAAGAGAAAAAATGTATATACAAAATAATAGTAGTAAATAAAATTTCTAACTCATTTTCGTGCGTAATTTCAAGAAATATAGATTTTTACCAGGTTGTCGGTAACAGCATAATCAACTCCATCTACGAACCAAGTCACAGATTCTGAGCAAGGCGGATAAGGTAAAGATCCTTCGTAAAAGTCATATGGTGGCACTCTATCACCTAGCATACTTGCCAAACGAATCGGGGGTATCACTGCTGATGAATTTGGAGATTGCACCTTATGTACATTTTTTTCCAGGATGTCAAAGAGATGTTCAGGATTATCATATCCAGTCTAAAATTTCAAGGATGTGTCAATAATGTAGGATTTTGCCTAATGGCAGACCCTTGTGAAAAATTAAAAAAAAGGCAGAAAAAAGTGTAACTATTTTTACAGGAACCTAGGGATAAATTTAATACATCACAGCCAAAATGACACGAAAATACAACTTTAACCTGGTAATTGAATGCATTTTATCTTTTCTTTTATATTGTTATATTTTATTGTAGTGTTAATTTTTCTACAAGAATTTATGAAACAGCACAACAACAAGAATATCCAGGAATTTACAGGTTTTACAAACAAAAATTGTTCTTTTCTGGCCTAGGATGCAAATATTTAGAATATTATTACCATGATATGATTTTGAATCAAAATATGTGAATGACATTTTTCAGAAGAAAGCTTTTGCTATTTGTATTTAAGTGTATTTTTTTTAAATAAATTTTGTACATTTTTCTACAAGTTTTAGCAAACAATTGCTGGGTATTTCTTCAATTCCAATAAATACTTTTATATTTTTTCAATCAATTTGAGTCCTTTAAAATTTATCTTGAATTGTTTTAAAGTTCTTTGAATCCAATTCTTTTGAATTCCTTTAAATTTAGCAAAACAAAATATTACTTATCTAACTTTTTTGCTTTTACTTCCACTTTTCAGAAATTCACGTCGGTAAACTTTTTTTTAAATTTGTATCGTCACAACAGTTACCAAAAACAGCTAACGTCAAATTCGCCAAAGCGAAAGTGGAAATGAATGGAAAAAAGATACATAATCGCTCCCATACTTTCTCATTTTAAGTTTTCTCAATACAATATTTGTGCAGTATTTCGTGTCAATAATAAATTACCTCTTATTGAAAAAGAGTGTTTCAACTAAATAATGTTACTTTTTACCTTGAGCCACATTTGAAATGCTGCAAGGCCGCCCTTTTGTGATTGAGCTTTCTCAAATGATTTCAAATCTGTTCTATAAAAAAATATGTTGACCTCCATATCCAGTGTACTGAACAAAAATGAATATATAACATTCAATATCAAACGTGTGATCAGTGTAAGTAACAATACAAATATCAAGAAAGCACTTTTAACTTACTAAGGTTGATCTGAATAAGGATTATCGTTATGACCATCTCCCAGAGTGAACTTTTTTTTGTGCGGTTGAAATAAGTATTATTATCATTATTATTATTACTATGATTATCAGTAATAGTCATATCAAAAACTAATTAAATATGGATTAATGAAAACTTTACTAATCGATTTATAAACCGAATTTTCGACTAATTAAAAAGTAATATTTTATCACCAACGAATGAAAAAAATAGAATAGTTAAAAATAACATATTTGTTTTACATACAAAATTTATTGAGCGAAAATATTCACTAATTCTTGTACAATTTCGGTCAATAAATTATTCGTCAACTTTCCTTGTCGGTTGTTTTCGAAATAAAATCGAGACTCTGCGGAATTATTTTTAACCTTGAATATGTGAGGTAACATACACAGGTTGTAAATATTTTTAGTATTTTTTCGTAGCCTATTTATAACTTTCTCACTAATCCATTCTTATTGTTTCAATAAATTTGAAAATGATACAATACCGCGTTTTACTAATAAACGTTTCTATTTATTTCTTTTCTTTAAGTCAAGCGGTAAAATTTCACTGGTATAATTGGCAAAATTTCATTAATTTAAATGTAGAGAGTATCAAAAAATTATGCAACTCTTACCGGTTTTTGGGCCCAATGAAAAGTGATTTTTTCAAATACGTAATTCTTATGAAGGGGTCCGCCAGAAAGCGTTGGTGGTTTTCCAGACCAATGAGCCTTTAGTTCCACTGTATTATGGGAAATGTAAAAAAATGTAGAAAATAAAATAAAGCAGAAAAATAAATCTATGAATTACAATAGATATTGTTAACTACCAGTATGACCAGTATTCTTCATGGTCACGTTTGTTGGTAATTTATTGAAATTTGTAAATTTCAGTGTTTTATTAATATTTGGAAAGTCTCTCAATTCAGGTGGAATTAAAATTACGGGCGATTGATGTTTTCCATTACATTCTGGATATTTTTTGCCCCAATTTTTTGCATCTTTATAACTGAATGTATCTGCAAAAAGCAAACATATATTGTAGAGCTTTATTCCATGAATCGAATTACAACAAATTACATCGAAACGTCTCCTTTTCCACGAAAAAATTATGAAGTATATCTAAACACTTTTTCAAAATTTAACTCACTTGCTCGTAAAATGACACTGAAGAGAATAGTCGCAATCAGGTGTCGCTGGATCATTTTCAGTTCCTGCATATTCTAAAATCATATGAAGAAAAATGATAACAAATGTATTTTCAGATATAAATTTAAATTCTTACTCCTTTCTTGATTCGCTTGAAGATCCAGGGGTGAGATGAATAAATTGTAAAGTCTACTAATCGAATGCTGGTATCCGGAAAGAAGAATCGTTCTTGAAAAAACGACTGTATAGAGGCTATATATATATATATTAAAAATTGCTGTCTGATGACTTTTATCTTGTTTTTCATAAGTTTATTATAGGCGTGATCGTATCTTGAATTTAGTTTTGCACACGTTTCTAAAGTTGTCGGAAAATATGACATTGACTTTACCCTTCACATTCCATATGAAGAACTCTTCCTACTACGTACATTGTTCAATACAAATTAAATATTTTGAATACGTAAATAATCTCACATCGGAAACAGTTGTAAATGTTAGTTCTTCAAATTAAAAACAATTTTGATGGTAAATATTTAAAAGCAACTGTATTAACGAATTAATATGCTACGAAACCGTTTGTTGTAGGCGCATGGCGCTGCTTCAAACAATTTTTTTTCTAGCTTTCAATTTGAAAGAGACGATAGACATTTTTTGTTTGGAGATTTTGTAATTTTTCAGCCTTCAAATTCGTACTTATTCAATTTTGAAGGCTACTTCTTTGAAATTTTGACAATTCTGCATATGTGATTTCAAAACATTTTCTCATTTTGAATCTCGAATGATAACATTTTTCATATTAGATGATGCTCTTTTGTCATAAATTATGAATGATCATTTTGAATTCAAAAGTGACAAGTTTGAAATGTTTTCATTTTTAGTTTAGATGATTTGAAGTTGAAAGGTTTATGTGTCGCGGTTTGCTGTTGTGTTTAATCAAATGTCTTAATTTTTGTGTGATATTATATATATATAATATCATTTTTTTCGCTTTAAAGTGGCATAGCCTGTTCACAATTTTAGCAGTATTACCTTTGGGCAGCGTCACGTATAATAAAAAACTAATACAAAATAATCGTAGTGAATAATAAAGTAAAAACTTGTTTTCGTGTACACTTTTAAGGACTTTTGATTTTAGCCAGGGTTTTTGACAAATAGAATACATAATTATACATTCACCAAATTGGAGATTTCGAGCAAAGTGGATAATTTACAGAGCTTTTTTAAAATGCGAATGGCAACTTTTGAGCTTTGAATAACAAAGAGCAAGCCTAATTCTTCATTAACTAAAACAAAAGAAATAATCTTTTCATGCCGCCTTAAGAAGACCATGTAATCATTATAGACTTTAAAGTCCAAAAATTAAAAATTGTTGCATCCTTCATGGTTTAGTTTGACAATGTTCAAACTTCAATCCCTTACGTGTCTTACTTCGTATATTTTCCAATTACAAATTATTATATTTAATCCTTGGATAATTTTAAACAACAAAAACTTCTTAAATTAAACTGTTTGGATTTCGTGATTACATAGTTTTAAATTAAGTTTCTTAGAATTTAACGATTTTTAAATTATTATTTGAAAAAACAATTTAACAGTATTTGACTGTGAAAAACTTTTTAAATGAATGATTTTGTACTAATTTTGTAGGTTTCAAAAGAATTGTTTGTTGGAAGCAATGTAATTTTTGAAATGAAGTATCTCCTATCATCAGCAAATAAATAGCTTTAGTAATATGCGGAGACTATTAAGATCTCCAGACTATTTAAAAAATTGAAATGTTCAATATTATTCAAATTACGAAAAAAAGAATTGGTTTTACCATATTTTGCTAGATCGCAGAAGAAAAGGCATTTATTGAACGATTCTAAATTAATTATACTGTTCAGGATTAGGGAGGTTAAAAAAAGAAGGTCCAAATCTCAACATTCATTCTCGAATTTTTTTTCTTTTTACATTAAAAATGAACCACGTGAAAAGATAAATAAAGCAAATAATATTTAGAGGTCGCAAAACTATACAAAATAAAAAATATGCGCCTAACTAAAATTAGTATTTTTCATACACAGGTTTTTTTTACTTATACATACATAAGGAGATATGCGAAGAAAATGCTTATAAAGGAGCGTTAGTCGTCTGTTTCTTTGATAGTTCTCTGATACATTAAAAATTTTTTTATGTTCCTAAAAGAAATGCTACAAACTAATTTTACAAAGAAGTAATTTCACATGTTTATATAAATCGCTTCTCAAAAATCTGAAAATAATTTAGATTCGTAATACACATATCCCAGTAAGTGGAATAGATGATCATTGCTTCTTTATAACAAATGTCTTAGCATATCTCCTTAAATGGAAGTAATTAAATGAAAAAATATTCAGAAAATTATTGATTTCAATACGTCGCATTTTTTTTGCTACATAATTTTGCGTTATGTTGAGCCGTTCTCGAGAAACATTAATTTTCTATAGAAACAGAAAGATTTGCGATGAGCTACCTTTCAATATTGTCTGATTTGTCTCTCCTTCCTTTTAGTTTGTTTTTAAATCAAAAGGAATGAAAAAAATGGAAAATTCATATTGAGATTAAGCCTTTTTTTAACACCCCCATTCAGAATCCCCACGCGCTGCTCATCAACATAGTGCTATCTTGCACTCTAAAAACAGACTATTGACTGTCAAATGATTATTTTTACTATTTAAGGATTTTGCATTCAAAATTGGCATGAGAGGAAATCCTATCATAGTCAGAGGATTATCGTTTCAAATGCTATCTTTTAACTGTGAAAAGATTTCCTTTGATCTTGAAGTGAAATCTATTGTCGGACCAAAGAAAGAATAATTTGTATGTTAATAGAAAACTTATGACATGATATTACGTGCAAGTAATGTACAAAAGCCGAACTTTGCACGGAGAAAAATGGATAGTAAAACTTGAAGTGTCGAAATTTAGATAGTCAGTTTGATGATCGAGATAGTCTCAAGTACCATCCACAATTTTTTCTTCATAGTCAGGCAGACCATAATTTTATAGTCTGTTTGAATATCCAGAAAAAATACGCCCCTAATGGATTTTGATGTACTTTCATCCTGCAAAGTCCCAGTCGAATCGGCGATTCCCATCTCCCGTCCATCCATAGATTTTAGGTACAGATTCAAGAAATTATTAATATGTTGTTTGTACTATTTATTTAATTAATCGATGGTGATAATAAATTAAAGAATATATTGAAATGTAATGTGTCAAATCTTTCTAAATGAAACATGATGAACATGATCACAAATGAAAAAACAGTTATTTAACTTCACATTTAGATTTAGATACTTACAAGGACTGAAAAAAATTATCATAAACTCGCGAAATTGTAAACATATTCCCGAGTAAATTGTTTTAAAAAATATGTAATACTTGAATGGCTCCGTACTATGAAATATTATATCTGGAAAAAGTCTTGAGATACCTGGAAAAAACCTGAAATTGCCAGTGCATTTTTCCAGGTTTTAAATAGACATCCTAATTAAATAATAACAATTTATTAGCCACATTCCTTAGTTAACCCTCGAGAATTTTTATTGACTACGCCCCTTATCTTAAGTGCCTACCTATAACAATTTCTGTTCTTCTAAGAACCCTTATTTCTGTTATTCTATAACTACTTTTATAAATATTTCTAAATTACAATGAATTGTCGAAAATAAAATGAGAAGTTTAAAAAAAAGTTTGTAGTACTCTTTTACATTTCGTTTTGATCTTCTTGGCTGCGGTTTTCTCTGCTATTATATATACTTTTCTCAATACCCGTAACGCCACCAGTAAACATCGTCTGTGGATTCCGACTGCAATAGATTTGACTGCAAAAAAAAAAGAAACGATAGCATATTTTTCTTTGGAGATTGTATACCGAAAGTTTTGGCTACGAGAAATCGATATGGACTCGATGCTTTCAATCCTTGCTTTTCACTTTTTTTGTTACTACTACTTTTACTACCCATCTCCCAAAAAGCAATGCCCCTTTCACCAGAGTCCTTTCCACTATCTTTTCTTCCAAGGTAGAATATCGTAACTGGATATTTACGATTGGTAAATGCCATGCTTCGATCTTCTTTCACCCAGAAGCACCCGGGGGTGGTGCTTTCATATGCAAATTGATCACCCCCTTGAAATACATAAAATCAGTCGAAATCGGCTTTATTTGCAGAATGCAAGGGCAGAGTGAAGAAGGAATTTCTTCAGGAATTTAAGTTCAAGCTATATCCGGACCTTAAGATGATGCATAAAGAATTTTCGAAAACTGTCTCTAAATTTTCAAACTTCGAAATATGTTTATCTATTTATTTTTAGATTTAATTTAATTTTTTACTCAGATTAAAAAAATCTTTTAGAAAATTGTAAATATTTTGGGAAGTTACTTATTCCAAGTGAGAATTATGATTTTTTCACTAATTCCCTTTTTCAACTCAGAATCAGAGTACCATCATTTATGAAACGACTTTTAATTTGCATATTATTAAATCGAAAGAGAAATTCCGGTCACTGAATCACATTCATGGTCATTTGCCAGTGTCTCGATTTCCCGGTCAGGTTTTTTTTTCCTGAGAAGGGAACATGAAATGATGGATAAGGGTGTTATGAGGTGGCAGGGTTAGTTGTGGAGAGGGGGAGGAGAAAGGGCAGGGAAAAAAATTAAAACACATTAAAACCCTGGATATCAAACTGTTGATTATTATTTTGATTATCAATTTCAGTTCAAAAGAATCCACTTTTGCGGATCCAAAATTAATTTTTACTCAACTTTATTCGTATATGTTGAATTTTCAACTAAAAAAGACAAAACTTTCAACAAAAATGGAATAGTTTAATTTTCAGTTAAAAAAAATTAATGTTCGATTACAAAACAAAACGAATTTTTAACAAAATAATTCAATTTTTTACCAACGATATTTTTTATATAGCGATTAACCTTTAACTAGAGTAGTTAATTTTTCAGTTAGAAAAATTATTTTCGTAGTTTATACAGATATGGCGTTTTTTGTATTTTAATTTTGTAGTACCGCATTTTTTGTCATATTTCAATTTTGTAGTCAGGCACTTTTTGCCGTATTTTAATTTTTTAGTCCGGAATTTTTTGCCGGATTTAAATTTTCTAGTACGGCAAATTTCGCCGGACTTCAATTTTATAGTATGGAATATTTTGACATCAACGAAATTTCTTTTCGCATTCCAACTTTTTTGGCAATAAGCATTGCTTTAGAAAATATCGAAAACTTTATTGGTGAACGTCTCGTGATCTATCATGTCTCGAAGCCTTTTCCAGCTCTCATTTCAAAAAATACTTGCTAATATCTGGTCACAGAAGAGTGATCTGTCACATCTCGAAACCTTCTTCCAAGTCTCCCTTTAAAAATTACGCGAGTTAGTGACACTTGTGAATTTGAAGGATGACACTAGTGAATTTGAAGATCGAAAATTATGTTTTTAATTGTAAAACTCAAAACCTAATGTCACATTTTTAATTGTATAGATCACGAGACGTTAACCAATAGTTTTCAATATTTTTTATAGCAATGCTGACTGCCAAAAAAGTTGAAATGCGAAAAGAAATTTCGTTGATGTCAAAATTTTCCCTTCTAGAAAATTCAAGCCCGGCAAAATTTTCCGTACTGGAAAACTTAAATCCGGCAAAAAATATGGGACTACAAAATTAAAATACGGCAAAAAATGCAGGGCTACAAAGTTAAAATGCGGCAAAAAATGCGATGAGCAATTCTTTAGTGTGCTTTTAATATGTAATGTTCTTGATTATATGATACTTTGTGTGTATTTATAACTTAATATTCCTCATTTCATGATAAAATAGTAAAATATTGTACTATTTTTCCAAAGTAGCAAAAAATATTATCGGAAAAGAAAGTTCCTCATTGACACAAAAATTTTCCGAACTAGAAACTTTAAATACGGCAAAATTTGCCGGAGCTCAATTCTCAACCAATCATTTTTTATTCAGAAAACACGAGCTTTCAACAAAATAGATAAATTTTCAACAAAAAACAATTCGTAAAATTTCTAATCAAAAAACATAAATACCGAACCAATAAAGATTAATAATCAACCAAACAGTTGCATTTTGAACCAAGAAAGATGAAATTTTATACTAGAAGAAATGCGTTTTCAAATCAAATAGACGAATTTTCTACAATACAAAAAAGTTTAATTTTCTGTAAAACAGTTGTATTTTCAATCCAGAAAAACGAATTCTGTACAAAAAATTTGAATTTTCAAACGAAAAAAATGGGTTTATAACAGAATTGATGAATTTACAATAAGGTCATTAAATTCTCTACCAAATAGTAAAAATTGTAACAAAAGAGATGAATATTTAACTAAAAATATAGTAATGGACTTTTTAACCAAAAATAATTAATGTTCACCGAAAAATATGTTAATTTTTAACCAAAGAGATGAAATTTCTACCAGAAGAGATACATTTTCAACTAAAATTATGAATATTTAACTGGAATAGTTAATGTTTTAGTAAAAAATATTCATTTTTTACCATAAAAAGTGAATCATCAACAAAATAGTTGAATTTTCGACCTGCAAATTTTAATTTTCAAGGAAAAGTTGACTTTTATCAAAAAAATGTAGTTTCAACAAATGAGTTCAAATTTCAATCACGTAGTCGTATTTTCAGTCAAAAAGATGAATTTTAAACGATAAATGTAATAGATGATATTTCAACCCAAAAATATTTTTATTTTAAATAAAAAGCAGTGGAATTCAATTGAAAAAGACGATTTTTTTAACAAAAGAGCTGAATTCTCAACCAATATAGATTAATTTCCAACCAAAACAGTTGCATTTTGAACCATTGAAATTGAACTTTATACCAAAATATTTGAATTTTAATCCCAAAATACGAACTTTCAACAAAACTGTTAAATTTAAAACAAAAGGAATGAATACTAGTAACTTTCTAAATAAATTGTTGAATTCTCAAAAAATTAATGAAATTTTTAAGCAAACAAGATAAATTCTCAACCAGAAACATAATAGTAGACTTTTCAACTAAAAAAATTAACTTTTAACCAAAAATAATTCGATTTTGAACTAATGATTAATAAAAAATTTCTACAAAAAGAGATTCATGTCTAACTGAAATTATGAATCTTTGCCTCGAAAACGAGGGAAAATTGAAATTTTCAGTTAAAAAAAAAACATTTGTTGCCAGAAAGACAAATTTTCTACAAAATAGTTGAATTATCGATTTAAATTTGAATTTTCAACAAAAAAGTTAATTTTCAAGCAAATAGTTGAATTTTTAACCAAATAGTTGAATTTTCAACCCAAAAAGATTAACTTTCAACAAGCAGTTGAGTTTTTAAGAAAAATGAATGAGTTTCTCAAAAAATTCTTAAATTTTCAAGCAAATAATAAAGTTTGTAACCAATCAAGATGAATTCTCAATTTAAAATATAAACGAGAAGAATTTCAACTGAAATGATGAACCTTCAACTGCAATAGTTGAATTTGCAGTTTCAAAAAATTAATTTTCAACATGAAAAAAACAGATATACAACTCTAGAAATTAATTGTTTCTTTCAATTAAAAAGTTTAGTTTTGATTTTTCATTGTGCATGTAGACGCTCATGACTTGCATATTAAATAACAAATATGATCCCGCTATTGGTCACGTCCATTCATACCACGCCCACCTTCCTGAGTCACGCCAATGGGCGGGGCAAAACTAGTGGTAGGGATAGAGTAGGTAAGTCAATATCAGTAGAGGGAGGACTCCGGAAGCATATCATTTTTATCCCATTTCGAGATCAAATTGATCAACTGGCATTTACTGTGATAAGGGGAAATGTTTGGAGGTATTTCAGTAGTCCCCGCGCCCATTGTAGTTTACCACACTTAATTTCCTTAGATGCTCTCCTCGATAACGTTATTGTCCGCTCTTATTGTATCTGGATATACTCTCATCAGGCGTGCCCGTTTTTCATTGGTCATTCCCCTTTATCCATTTTTACGACGCCCAAATTTGTGCGAAACGTCTATGGATGGGGCGAAACTAATGGTAGGGATAAAGTGGGTATGGCAATTCCAGTAGAGGGAGGAGTTAGGTAGAAGAAGAATATAAATGGGCGTCTCCACACACATGCTGATTCAAAAATTTACATTTCACAATGAAGATTAAGATTGAGAGTTTAGACTCCCGCAAATTAAGTTTCCTCTCCGCACCATTTTTTCTCCAATTTATAAAGATAGGTGCCGTGGAAGTATTACGAGAATGTACTTTCACACATTTGAATAAGAAATTAAAATTGAATTTGGAAACTCAAACTAATTGGGTGTTAAAATTGCAGTAGGGGATTTTTATGCGGTTTTAAAGTAATTGTAAAGTAAAGTAAGGATTGTTCATTACGGATTCTGGAAATTGACTTGTATCAGTAGTGCCTTTCACTTAAAGTAGCAATAAATGCGACGTTACTGCTGTGCAGGGACACCGTCTACAGCTTTTATTGTATCTAAACCGTAGATCCCCGTAAACGAGAGTCCATTTATAGCCACATCTAGTGGACGAGACCCTGTTTCTGGCAGGTAGATACGATCTTCAACCTATATGAAAAACGTCAACTACTGCCGTTTCGCGAAGCCTGAAAAGAACGATTACCGAAAGTGTCTCTCGACCGCTTGTGCTTCCCTCTTCTTTTTCTAGCCTTTTCATTAAAGAGCTTCTCTCGCATCCCGGGAAAAATAATAAATCCTCGGCTACGTGACACCGACCAAAATGAAGGAGTCAGTCGTTTAAAAGAATCGACTCAAACCCCCAGCTGCACTGTCGACTTTCCCTAACGCAGCGACCCTCCAGGGGAGACTTAATTAAAATATGAGTGCTGGAAAATTATCGGGATGTAAGGGAAAATTATCCCGCACCTTTCAAATTTCACATTTCACTTGAAACGAACGGTACGTCATTTATGAAAACGTTTCTTATACACAGGAAATACGGCTGCAGACTTCATTATAGTGGCGCGTTGAGATAAGATCGAAATATTGTATTTTACTCGAAACAAAGGTCTATTTGCTAAAAGTGGTGTAACAAAATGCTTCAAAAATCTTGCACTCATTGTTACTATTGCATTTGAAACTTGAATATGAAATCTGCTGCTAACTTTCAATCTGTTTACAAACGTTAATTTAATTTTCGATCATTGTGGTTCCGAAATATTTCATTTATCTTAAATATACATTTTTCTTAATTCTTTAATACCAAAGGCGTTGATCATTCCAATTTCGAGTGTACACCAGATATTAAGATTTCAAAAGATTTTAGAAGATGTCTTTGGGTTTTAAACTGTTTTAAAATATGTTAACATTTCCTAAGTATTTCGAAATATTTCAAGTGATTTTAACAAATTTCAAAAGGTTTCAAGGAATTTCAAAGGATTTCACAGGATCTTAAACCAATTTAAGAGATTACAAATTTCAAAATATTTCAAGAGATTCAACAGCACTTCCAAAAGTATTGTAAATAACTTTAAAACAATGCAAGGGACTTCAAAGATTTTCTAACATGAGGATTTTAAGTGGTTCAAGAATATTCAAAGGAATTTCCAAGAATCTTTTGAGATTAAATGGCCTATGCAAGTATTTTAAGGGATTTCGAAGGACTTTTTATGGATTTCAACAAATTTTAGAAGACTTCAAGGGATTCAGAGATTTTAACGATTTTGTAAAAGTTTTCAAGGACTTTAAAATATTTCACGGAATATTACAAAACTTCTAGAGGTTTCAAGTGGTTTCAAAAGATTTGAAGGGATTTCAAGAAATTTCTAAAAACCCCGAAGTGTTTTAAAGATTGTCGAAGTATTTCAAAATATTTCAAGAAATTTCTCAAGATTTTAGTTGGTTTTAAAATATTTCACGGGATATGACAAAACTTCTAAAGGTTGCAAGTGATTTCTAATCAATTTAAGGAATTTTAGATACTTTCTACTGACTATAAAATATTTTAAAAGTTTCAAATGGTAATCCAACGATTTCAAATAGTTTTAACAGGTTTAATCAATTATAAGGCATTTTAAATAATTTCAAGGTATTTTTTGACGAAATGTATGGGATTTCAGAGAACTGTATAGAATTTCATGAGCCTTTAGAATGTTTCAAGAAATTTTAAGATATTTTGAAAAGTTTCAAAAGATTCCAAGGGAGTTCAGTCACACATTACGTATTTTAGGATAAAATATTTGTTTGTGTCCGACTTAGTAATTAAAATATGGAAACATTTAATAAACGCACGACGACTTTTTATATTTTATATTATTTATTTGCAGTAGATCTAGATAAATAAAGAACTCCTTAAATTAATCTTATCGACCTATCTTCAAGCAAGAATATAAATAATGGTCTGATATGAATTATCTGGGATGAAAACTGTAGGAGGGTACGTCATCGTCAACGTGAACCCTATAACGATAAATAAAAAAAAACTGTTCTAAGGCGCCAGGGCAGAAAAATTGATGAGTAGGTGGATTACTGCTTTATGGCGAAAAAAATCTCCGTGGATAATAAAATCTACTAAAGTGGAAAATTAAACTCGACAGTAAAAGAATTATTAAATTTGTCCAAGAAAATAATCCGAAAATAAAGATTTAAGGAAAGAAGCTAAAATATTCCATTTTAAGAAAATGTTCAATCAGATTATAAATAAAGAAATTATTTATAATTATTTAAAGAAAAAAATATTTTGGTACTGCTTTTCGATGTGATGAATTTATTACACATATTTCAGCGAAAATTAATTAGATAAACGCGTGTGCATATTTGTGTGTATTCATGGCAGTAGATACAGGTGACTTTGGTCAGCCAGTCAATCCAGTACTATGCAAGGATTCAATACATTGGACAAGCGGTTTCAGAGGGAAATGGCCTGAAGGGTGTGGGAGTGGGGGTTAAATCAAGACAGTGTCATCGAAGTCTCAGAATATCGCCTTTCAATAATTGATATTGCGCTTTACACAATGGTTACTCAAGGGAAAATGATGCTTCACTGTCTGACATAAACTGATTTTACTACTGCAGACTCTACGTTCAGTTTTGACGTCCCTATTTTAAATCTCTAATAAAATTCAATTTATTTAAAAAATATTCAATCACTGGTTTTCTCCTCAAATAAAACAATAATAAAATATTCCGTATTTTAATCTGCTCTAGGATTTTGAAAATCGTAAATAACTGATGTGCAATATGGCGGTCCAAATTTATACCCGTAATCATTCGTCTTTCGAATTTTGTAGATCGATTCATCCAGTTTGTTAGTTTTTCAGGAAATTAAAATCCTTTTTTTTTTAAATGTCATTATTAACCTGTTCCCCTGGCTCTTGAAATTAAGATGAAGTTTTAAATAGGAGAAGCTCGGTTTTTGAAAAAAATGGAAAAAATAAGTACTGTTTATTAACTTTTTGTAAATTTAAGTTTAGACACCTTTTGAAGAATTTTCAAAAAATAATTTCCACCTAATAAATTCTTACCTTGACCCCCCTCCCCAAAATCCCCGGAAATTGCCCCAAAAATGAAAAATAGCAGTTTCATGTAAAATTTATGCTAAAGACGATAGTTTTTGGAATTTTTTCAACGTGAATAATTTTCATTCGATAGGTTTCCAAATATTTGTAAACTAATTTCAAAATTTTCAAACAATTATTATTTGTTTAAACAACTTTTTTTCCGTGAGACGTTAAAATTTATTATTGTCCCGGATAAGTGATATAGTTGATGAATGTCAAGGTTGATATATCTTGTTTAAGATATTTGGTAATTATATAAACAATTTTAACTTGTTTAAATGATTTTTCATTCTGTTAATCGTGAAATCGCATTATTTTATGAATTGGTGGACACAATTAACGAATGTTGAAAGAAATATATTGTCTTCAACGATATTTGGCAATTATTTTAACAATTTTAATTTGTTTAAATAATTTTTGCCTCTGTAAATCTTGAAAAGTTACTACTTTCTGAAATTAATAACGCAGTTAATCAATGCTATGCTAAGATTGCTGAAAGTGATATTTTTTTTGAATGACAGTTTGCAATTTTTTAAACAATTTCCCTTTGTTTAAACCATTTTTCCCCCTGTTAATCTTGAAAAATTACTATATTTTAGAATAAATGATGCAGTTAATGAATGCTAAGAGTTATATTTTTTGTCGAAGAAATTTTGCAATTATTTAAACAATTAATAATCATGTAGTTGCGGCTTTTCATGGAAAAAGTTAGAGAAAGTTCTAGTTTTTTCTTAACTCTTGCACTGTGTCTCTTATTAGTCAGCATTTTCTTACCTCAGATCTAATACCCTAATTTTTTAAACAATCATTTTCTTAAAGAATTTTTTTCGCTTACGTCATGGATAGTTATTGTTTCAGATCGATTTCATATAGATAAGAAAATACTGATAAATAGCCGACATAGTTTCAATATAATGCTTAGGGATGAGTGGATTAAAAAACAAATTTGGCTGAATGATAATTGTTATAAAAAAATTTCATCAACAAGCACTCAACATTATGGATTTTTAATTTGTAAAGGAT
Organism: Andricus grossulariae; assembly: GCA_011634705.1. NCBI lineage: Eukaryota > Metazoa > Arthropoda > Insecta > Hymenoptera > Cynipidae > Andricus > Andricus grossulariae. Next base: position 231,957,153 of record JAABKJ010007545.1, on the reverse strand, counting down.
ATTTCGGCATTAAAATTGCTTCATGTTATCGGCAAAGTGATATTTGATCATATAAATATGTCTCTCGATATTATTTGTTAATTTTATGAAGAAAATAAGTTACAAAAAATCTTATTGTGGACATTTAAAATCAATAAGAAATAAGTTCTTGTCTTGATTGTCCTTAAATGCTATTTGGAGTAAATTTTATTTAAAAAATATATAAGTCTATGTTATTTAGTTAATTTATAAACAAATTATACAAACAAAGGGTTACTGTAGGCAATTACATGCAAACCATCGTGTCATCAAGGTAAAAGTAATCCATATTAAAAAATATAAAATGGGTATTTCCAGAAAAATTGAATCAATATTTAAAAAGAATTTTTTTGGTAAAATTTCTTAATCTTCTCTTGAAAAAGTTTTATTAACTTAAAATGTATAATTTTATCCCTAATACCTTAACGTTTCTTCAAAATCAAATTATTTTTTACAGAAATGTGGATAATTCAAAGAAATCCAACCCAACAATTCAATATAATGTAACTCCAATAATTTAAAAAAGTTTAAAAAATCCTTTGGGTCCTTCTCATCTCTTATATAGCGTTATAATTTGACCAAGTTTCATTAAAATCGAAAGACAACTTGCAGATTCTGATATTCCTGACGTGTACTAGTCCAGGGCCCTGATGTATTTCACTGGCTGGCCAAAACTGATTTTACTACTGCCGAATCTACTTCCAAATCAGCTTCTATCTTTACATTTGATTTTTACAACTTAACCATTGTTCACTTACTGAAAGACCTAATCCATATTTACTTACTTATGGTTTTATTAATTATTTACATATTGTGCCTCAAACTTACATTACACTTGTGAAGAAAATGTATTCCATTATCTGGAAAAAATTGAATTTCATTTTCAAACTTTCAAGAAGTATAATTGATCAAATATATGTTAACAGTATTGGATAATCTTAATTTATGTGCTTTAATAAAATAATAATAAAAATATAGAATTTTGTTTTCATCATTAGGAGAGACCACCCTACAGTAGATAATGATCCTACAGTAGATAATCATTCGTTTTAAATACTAATGTACGTAAAATAATTAATTTAATGTAATTAATATTTGAGACACGATACGTATTAATATATTAAAATTATAATTGATTATTCAACTCATACTTTTGCTCATAATTATTGATTATTTACTGTAGGATCATTATCTACTGTAGGGTGGTACTGTACCTTTGTGGTGCGAAGTTTAAATTTCAATATTTTCCTTTTAGTTTTAAAAGTTAAGAGCTGTATTTTTCCCAAGAAAAATTGGACCTTATAGAATGTTTCCATTTTTCAATAAAATAATTTAAATATTTCTAAATTCTATTTGCGGAGTAAAATTCTAAAAAAGAAAAAACTGCATTAAGCTTCCGCAACCTCGATTTCAAGGCAAACAGTATAATAATTTTCGACTCGATTCAGTCAATATGGGGATCTGCAAACAATTTGATTATGCTAGTAGATTCTGGGCTGATAAGGTCGAACCTGGAACAGATGAAAACAGAGAAAAGAAAGGAACGAACTAGAGAAACCTGATTGAGTTTCTTCAGGAAAAAATATCTGGTTCTGTAGCTCAACATTCAATTTAGTAAATTAAGTTTTGTACATCTTATTCTTTCTCTGGGATAATTTTTTGAGGATTTATACAATAAGAAAGGAGAAGATTTATCTTTTTGTCTGTATCAATGTACATTACTGAAATCAAATCTTACCTTTGAAATAAGTCCTATCTAAAAAAAGTGGTGTTACCAAATATCTCGAAAATATCGTGCACGCGGTTTTCGGAAACCGGATTGATTATGGCACTGCGTGAATATGACTTTTAATGGCTGTTTTCAGTTTATTTATCCATGAATAAAGATTACGAATTTTCTGCACCATCAATTCTGTAAATTTAAATTTACAAATATTAACATTTTGCTATCACACTGTAATTTGTAAACATTCTCACACATTTAAAGAGATGAGAAAAATAAAATTATGAACAAAAACATTAGCGATACCGAGAATAGGATCTCTGGGAAAATTTTGAACGATTTAGGTGTTATTTTATAAGATTAGTTTTAAATTTTGAAGATTTCAAAATATCTTGATAAAGAATCTGGAAGATTTGAGGATACTTTTTTTTTTAATTTTCAATATTTTAATTAAATTATGAAAAATGAATGATTTCAAAAGAGACTTGGGCGTTTTGTGGGTTTTGAAATTATTAAAAAATAATTTAAATTTTGAAAAGATTTAAAAAAATTAAAAACAAAATTTAGATTTTTTAAGATTTCGATCTAATTAGCTTTAGAAAATTTTTAAATGTATCAAGAACATAAAAAATCTCCTAAAATTTCGAAAAAGTATGTGGACGATTTTGAAGAAACATTTTTCAATTCTGGAAGATTACAAAATCTTATCAACTATGTTGTTAAAAATTGAATTATTTTTTAAGATACATTTTTTTGGCTGAAAAATCATCACTTTAGTTCAAAATTTATCTCTTTGGTTAAAAATCTTACGATAGTATTGAAAAATTCATGTGTTTCCTCGAACATTTGTCTTTTTTAACAGAAAATTAATCTTTTTTGGCTGAGGACTCAACTATTTTTCATTTAAAATTTAAATCTTTTTTTATTGCAATATGAAGTATTATATTTTTCGTCGTAAATTTAAATATTTTGGTTAAAAATTGAACTACTTGGTTGAAAGTTGAACTACTTTGTTAAATTTTTTTTTGTAGAGGTTTTATCATTTTTGTTGAAAATCCATCTCCGGTGCAAAAATTGTTTTTTTTTTTCTTGAGATCAATCGAACTGTTTTTTATTCTAAATTAAAATCTTTTTCGATGATGAGTAAATGGTGTATTACATTCTTCGTTGAGAATTCATCTTCTTTGGTTGAAAATTCAACTATTTGTTTGTAAATTAACTTCTGGGTTGAAATCTTGACTTGACATAACTCAACTTTTCAAAAGTCTTTTTGAATTTGAAATTTTTCTTTTGTATAAAAAGTTATTTTTCACCTGAACCCGAAAAACTAGACGCGCGCATTGCTCGCGATTGATGATGCTAGTGATTTTAAATGTACCGTCATATTTTTATTCTAATAGCATTCTTTTTATTTAAATGCAATAAATGGAAAACAATGGAGTGATATGAAGCAGAAAATGTTTTACTCGTATTTTATCGTTTCTCGGATTACTGAGCGTGGCATGTAAAGGGCCGGTGTCTGATGGAAAAAATAACGTCATACTCAAAGTGCATTTTCAAAGGTAAATCGATATGACGTATCGATTTCGAGAATACACGCACGGATTTTCACGTGAAAGCCACTTAACGCTCGACAGTTGAATTAAAATTCGATGCTCAAATGGCAGGCTAATCTATTTGTTTGCATATTGTCATTCATACATATGTTTTTGATCCACAATACAGATTATTTGTCAGAGTCCGCGATAACATTGCAAAGGTTTTGTCGAAATAGGTTTAATAATTTGTGTTTCATTCGAATTGAGTTTAAAGTTTAATTTAGTTTTACTTTATAAAAACAAAAAATTGTAAGAAAAAAAGAAACCGTAATTGAAGTGTAGCGCAAAAAGTACATCAAAGCTAGAGGTTATTTTTAAGGGTAATATTGCAACTCTGAGGTAATTGTAAGACGAATTTTAAAATAAATTTTCTTTCAATATCATCTTAAATTATTAATTAATTTTTTCACTCCATTGAACTTTTTTTCAATAATTACTACTCACTTTAAAATAAGTATTTTAATATTTTCTACATTTTCATCCTGTAATGAGAAGGTGTTATATTTGTGTAAAATTCACCCCCCCCCCCCCTTTTTTGGTTAAGTCCACCGGGCATGAAGATATTTTTTTTGTAAAAATATACAAGAAAAATCGCTGTTTTCGTCGATTTTACGTCTATTTTTGCGTTTTTCGGAAAGATATGAGCCGAACGGGTTATTTAGGCCCCGGATTCGGATTCATTGACCCCAAAAACATATAGATATGCTGGTTAAGTCCACCGGTCATGCAAATACTTTGTTTTTTGTAAAAATATACAAGAAAAATCGCTGTTTTCGTCGATTTTACGTCTATTTTTGCTTGGAAAAATACGATCTAACTTGGGTATTTTGACCCCGGATTCGGATTCAGCAACCCCATAAACATATAGATATGCCGGTGTAGTCCGCCGGGCAGACCACTTTTTTTTGTGCGCCGGTTCAATTAATGTCAGATAACAAACATGCTTATTTAAACCATTAATTATTTTTTATAACTATATTCTCTTAGAGTAATGCTAGAAAGATGTTTCTTTCTGAGACCTTTAGTTTTGCTTCGACTTTTTAGTTATGAACAAAAAATAAGTGAACCTCAACAAGAATCATTTTTTAAATAGCATTTTAATTTTTTAATTCAATTATATTTTCTCTTTTCTTAATGTTTAAAAAAATTGATTCAAATTATTTTTGCTCAATCTAAGTAATTATTAAGTCACTACGAGTGAAAAATAGCCAAATAGTTGAAAATTTTAGAAAAAACCGCAACTTTCAAATTATTTCTCATAATAAAAATTGAATTTTAAGAGACATTTGAAAAATATTTAAAAACTTTGTTAAAAAATGTAGATTTTGGAAGATTTCGAACAAAAAGCTTGGAAGGTTTTTAAGAATTTCGAAATGTATCAAGAAAATAAAATAATAAACTTTTTCTTCTGCTTTCTGGGGATTTTATTATAAAATTTAAAAAAAGTCGAGTAGCTTTATGAGATATTTAGAAGATTTAAAAATATTCTGAAATTTTTTTAATGAAATGTAGATTTTTGAAGATTTGATTGAATTTTGGAAGGTTTCAAGAGAGCGAAAAAAAATTATTAAGATTGCTGGAAAACTTTCAAATTATTTCTCAGTTTGAAAATTGAATTTTAAGAGAATATTGAAAAATGTTTAAAAACTTTGTCAAAAAATGTAGATTTTGGAAGATTTCGAACAAACAGTCAGTAGCTTTTTACGAATTTTGAAAGATTTCAAGAAAATAAAAAAAATTTTCTTAAGATTCCTGAGAAAATTGCAAATGATATTGAAAAATAAAGTTGAACAAAATGTAGATTTGGATAACATTAAAAAAGATTTCAAAAGATTCAACATAATTTTCTGAAATTTTTGAAAAGAATGTAGAAGATTTTGAAACAAAATTTTAGAAAAAATTAGAGCAGGTTTAAGAGATAATCAGAAGTTTTGGAAAAAAATATTATTTTCAAAGAAAATTGAACAAGATTTCAAAATATTTCATAAGCTTTCTAAAAATGTAGGAAAAATTTGGAATATGTCAAGTTCCATGTTCATAAGATTTAACTTTATCTATCTTTTTTTATATAGTGATTTTTTGTAAATAGTTGTCTTACCGAATTTTCTCACGTAGCGAAACATCTGCCCTCTTGTAATTTGTCTTGACACGTTTTAGTTTCTCATTTCTACTTTATTGCTTTGAAACAAAATTGTAAAATCTTTTCATGTTTCAAATTCTGCAGTCGCTTTAAGCTCTTAACCTTCTTCCATTTGCTTGAAGTACTCAACAACTCCATTCCGCACGTTTCATCCTAATCTCTATATTGGGGCTATTTTAGGACTTTTCCAAGCGTTCACTTCTTAAACCAGCTCGAAAAATTTATGGTTATTTCTATCACGTGCGCTCTTGTCAGGTAAGACTGACCCTTTGCGCGAAAACTATCCAGATGCAGCAGCGACCCTGAAACGCGATTTCTATGTGGATGACCTGCTGACAGGTGGCAAACACATTCGAAGAAGCTCTTTCCCTACGTGACAATTTAATTCAGCTCCTTCACAAAGGAGGGTTCAACCTCCGCAAATGGGGATCGAATGATCCCAGACTCACTATCAGTTTTAAAAACGAGTCTCGTGATATCCACATGTCCTTAGATCCCACAGAAGCTCTTAAGACTCTCGGGTTGTATTGGAATCCAAGTTTAGATTTGATCACCTACACGGTGAATCTTACAAATTCCAATAACACAATAACAAAGCGTTCTATTTCTTCTCAAATCGCGAGACTCTTTGATCTCCTTGGACTCTCAGGTCCAGTTATAGTCACAGAAAAATTAATCGTTCAGAATCTCTGAAAATCACACCTTGGTTGGGAGGATAAAGTGCCCCCACATTTACAGCAATCCTGGACTGAATATAAAAATCAATTACCGCTTTTAAATCATGCACAATTGAAACGTTGCATCAGCGTGCAAAATTCAGTTAAGTTTCAATTATATGGCTTTTGCGACGCTAGTGAAAAGGCCTACGGTGCGTGCATTTACCTTCGTTCGACTGACAACCAAGGTATGCACCACACTTCACTTATTTGTTCCAAATCACGAGTTGCACCTTTGAAGCAAATTACCCTTCCAAAACTTCAATTGTGCGCAGGTATCCTGTTAGTCAATTTACATCAAAACACCTCTCAATCATTAAAAATGCACATTGATAAAACATATTTCTGGTCAGATTCGACAATCACACTACACTGGATTAATACTCCATCTTACACATTAAAAACGTTTTTAGCTAACCGAGTAGCGGAGATTCAAACTCGCTCATTCAAAATGAGGATGAATGGCCTCAATTTAAACTTTACACAGGTGAAGTTCCTGAGCTCAGGAAAATTTCAGAGGTCTTCTCGTTTAAACTAACAATTCAAGATTCAAGCATTTTAGAAAAATACTCATCACTCAAAACCCTCAAAAGCGTACTTGCATATTGCCTACGATTTATTCACGAAATAGGCACAAAATTACAGTTCCTTTGTTCCAAAGCGAACTTGAAACTCTCGAGCTCAAAATCACCCAACTAACACAGTCGTGCGAATTTGCAAAGGAAATTCATGATCTTGTACACAAGAAAAAATTAGAAAAAAGTCCTTTACTCCCTTTAAACCCATTTCTTGACCATAGAATTCCTAAGGTCGGCGGACGATTCGAGTACGCTCAAATTTCCGACAATCAGAAACACCCGATTGTCCTTCCAAAAAATCACTACATTACAAGACTGATAATTCGCGAAGAACACGTCAAAAAAACGAATGCAGGAACTCAAGCTACCTTGTATGGAGTCCGCGAAAAATACTGGCCAATTGATGGTCGAAGTCTTACACGACACATTGTTCGCCAGTGCGTAGCATGTTTTCGAGTCAAATCTCGGAGTGTCGAATACCTGATGGGTGTAACGCTACCTTTTTCCCAATTAAATATTTAATCAGGAGGTCTCTTTAAAGGGCGCACACGGACCCTAATCGGAATAAATGAACTTTTTTTCAACAAACGATTTGAAAGATAAAAATAAATAGGTTTTTGGGCGCCAGTCCTTGCTTGGGACAAGGGCGAGCCAATTTAACATAAGTGAGTGAGAAACGATAAAGATACACGGAATCTATATTCCAAACGGTAAAGGAAAACTCACTGAACGATAAACGTTTCAGGCTAAACGATAAACAAAAACCTCACAAACCTCAGTCAAAAAGGCACACCTTAATTCAAAACAAGCAATAATCCAAAAGAACACTAAAAAAGGTAAAGAATAAAAGGTATCCCAAAATAAGATAAGCCGAAATATATAAAAAAAAAGGCAAAAGACATTGAGACAACCCAGCATGAGATAATCAAAACTATAATAAGTTCCGATAGTAATAGTAACAATAAAAAGATAATAAGAGGCAGCGAAAGATAAAAGACATCAAAACAGGTGAAAGATGAATTAGAATTTAAGAAGCAACATTAGGGTCGACAAAAACTACTAGCTCAGTCTAAATTTAATTTGGTAGAGTGGGGGGTTACGTAATTACGAAAGCTTATATTATGATCAAAGTAGTTAACAGCAGTTTATTCCCAACTAATAGAATTTTAACAAAAGGTACACCCAGAGGGTTTAAGAGAAAACAATAAAATCACATGAAATATATAACAAATTCGAACACAGGCAAGAGGGGCTTCGACAACATTAAATCGCAAGAAGGGGTTACATTCGTAAAATAAACGCAAAATTGAGGGAGGGATCGCAATTAAACAAATTTAAAGGATCAAACATAGAATAGATAACAAAAAGCTAAAATAATTATACTTTTAGGGAAACTCATATTAACAGTACTCAAAAATGTAAAAGGGGGTGGTGCTCATAAATAAATGCCAAAGGGGTCTCCAAAAAAAAAAACTACAAAAGGGGTTCTTGAAAGTAAGTACTGAGGGGTTCTTAGAGATAGGTATGAAAGGGAGTCTCAGAAAAAGATATACACAAAAAGGTTTCTCGGAAATAAACACAAGTAGGGTTTTCTGAAATGAATGCCAAAGGTTTCTCAAAGATGGGCACGGAAGGGGGTTCTTGCAATTTCAAACGCAGGGTTCTCAAAATTAAATGCCAAAAGGATTTCTAAATCATGGGTTGATTCAAAGAATCGCAAAAGGTATATTGGGGATATTGAAATAAAAGCTTACGAAATGGATCTCACGAATTGGGGTTAGCTTGCGGGATTGCGGAAGGGGCCAAAAGGGTTAATTTCAAAAAATTGCAAAAGCTATAGTGAGGATATTGAAATAAAAGCTTACAAAATGGGTCTCACGAATTGGGGTTAGCTTGTGAAGTTGCGAAAAAGGCCAAAAGTGTTAATTTCAAAGAATCGCAAAAGCTATTGTGGCAATATTGAAATAGAAGCTTACAGAATGTGTCTCACGAATTGGGGTTAGCTTGTGGTGTTGCGGAACGGACCAAAAGGGTTAATTTCGAAGAATCGCAAAAGCTATAGTGGGGATATTGTGATAAAAGCTTACAAAATGGGACTCACGAATTGGGGTTAGCTTGTGGAGTTGCGGAAGGGGCCAAAAGAGTTCATTTCAAAGAATCGCAAAAGCTATAGGGGGGATATTGAAATCAAAGCTTACAAAAAGGGTCTCACGAATTGGGGTTAGCTTGTGGAGTTGCGGAAGGGGCCAAAAGGGTTAATTTAAAAAAATCGCAAAAACCATAGTGGGGATATTGAAATAAAAGGGTTATAAAATAGGTTGGAGCGTCTCACTGGATCCCAATAATCTGCTTCCTCTGACACCTGGTCATTTCCTGATCGGTAGTTCACTGACCAGCTTTCCACAGACTGACCTACGTGACATCTCGGTTGGCCGGCTATCATCATGGGAACATGTTCAACCAATGCGACAGCATTTTTGGTCCAGATGGCAGAAGGAGTATCTACATCAAATGATCAGTCGCAACAAGTGGCAATCAACTGGCAATCCCGACATCATCATGGTCGGCACTCTCGTCGTCCTGAAGGAAGACAATCTTGCCCCCATGGATTGGAGGCTAGCTCACATTGTAGAAGTGCACCCAGGGCAAGATAAGATTGTTCGAATTGTAACAGTGCGAACAAACACAGGGGTATATAAGCGCAGCGTCACACGATTGTATCCACTTCTGATCCTTACATGCAAGGATGATTAATCACGTACACAATTAGCGTAATTTGGCTCTCTGAGACATCATGATCCTCTTTATGTGTATGTTTCTCGCAGGTCTATTTCATGTATAGGATACAGTTTTTCATATATCTGAAAATTCATTTTTTTTATAATTAATTGTATTCGCATACTTAGGGTAAATTTCTTGATACCTAAGTATTTTTTCAGTTTTATATCCAATTATTTTTACAAGCAATATGTACATCTTTTATATATCGACGTATGCTTCACTTTTAAATCAATTTTTTTAACGCTGTACGTTCAAAGGGACTAGGCTGCTGATTCCCATGTTCATAAACCTTAAATTTATCTCTCTTTTTTTCATATAGTGATTTTTGTAAATAGTTTTGGTACCGAATTTTCTCACGTAGCGAAACAGCTGCCCTATTGTAATTTGTCTTGACACGTTTTAGTTTCTCATTTCTACTTTATTGCTTTCAAAACAAAATTGTAAAATCTTTTCATATTTCAAATTCTGCAGTTACATTAAGCTCTTAACCTTCGTGCACAATAATCTTCAGATTTCAATATTTTCTTCAAAACAGAATTGTAAATTATTTTCTTTGAGTACTCAACTACTCTGTTCCGCACGTATCATCCTAATATGTAGATTGGGACTATTTTAGGACATTTCCAAGGGTTCACTTCACAAACCAGCTCGAACAATTTATGATTATTTCTATCACGTGCGCTCTTGTCAGGTAAGACTGACCCTTTGCAAAATTTGGCCATAGTGGGTGGTGCCGATATTTTCTCTTTTTGAACTTCACTGTCCAATAGGAGCAGCTTAGCTACCCCTACAAAAAATGTAAAACGCTCTGCACGATCGGCTCCTACCCAGCCTGCGTTTCATTTCCAAAATTTGGATTCAATATACCTTTCGCTTCCGTCGATCTCAGAACTCGTCGTCAGAGTCGGTCTTTCAAGGAGACTTTTAATCACCGTTCCCTATTATTATTTCAATAGAGATATTGTATTACTCTTGTGTGCATAAAATATAAGTTCAAGTTTTCTCAACAAAACATTTTATTTATTCACATAAACCTTCCACGGGCACAAAATATGTTATTTCTTTTTCAATACTCCACAGAATAATTTAAGGGAATTTTGTAGAATGTAGCAGAATTTTATCAAAATTTTAGAAAAAATTCTAATAATTTTAAAAGATATTTAGAAGCTTGTAAGAGAATAAAAGATAATTTAAATTTTTAACAGATTGTAAAAAATTGAAAACAAATTGTAGATTTTTGAAGATATAGAACAAAAAATTTCGAAGCTTTTTAAGAATTTTGAAAGGTTTAAGGAGAGTAAATTTTTTTTAAGTTTCCTAGAAAAATTTCAATTGATAATTTTTCCAGAAAATATGATTTTTAAAGAAAATAAAAAAATATTTCAGAATATTTTATAAGATTTTTAAAAATGCCAACAAAACAATATGGAAGGTTTTAAGACTATTTTGTAGAATTTAGCAAAAGTAAAAAGAATACGAAAAATTTGAATAATTTTAAAAGATATTTAGTAGTTTTAAAAAGATCCAAAGACAATCTAAAATTTGAGAAGATTTTTAAAAATTAAAAATGGAATCTAACTTTTGAAGATTTTAAATCTTTTTAAGAATTTTATATCGCTTGAAGCAAAGAACTTTTCTTAAGATTTCTGGGTCAATTTTAAATGATTTTTTATGATGAGAAATTAATTTAGCAAAATTAAACAAAAATAGGATAAATTCGAATCAATTCAGAAGATATTAAGATTTGTAAAAGATTTCAAAAAATTGAAAACAAAATATAAGTTTTTGAAAAATTCGAAGAAAAATTTCGAAGCTTTTCAAGAATTTTGAGAGGTTTCAAGAATTTTGTAAGGTTTCAAGAAAATCAAAAACTTTTGCAAGATTTTTGGAAACATTTTCAATGACGTGTTATTTTGAAGAATTAATTTCAAAAGATTCAAAAAAAAACTGCAATAGATTTTGTAAAATCCCGAGAGAAATTTTGAAAATTAAAAAAAAAACAATTTTAATTTTTAAAGATTTTTCAAAATTTTTGGAATAATTTAAGTCCATTGAAAATTTGTTTGAAAATTCATCTCTTTTAATGGAAAGTCAATCCTTTTTCAGTAAAATTTCAACTATTTGGTAGAAATTTAATCTGTTTTGGTTGAGGATTGAACTATTTTGGTGAAAATTCGTCTTTTCTGAATGAATTTCATTTTCTTCATTTAAAATAAAATTTTTTTTAAGTTTTAATATCAGTTATTACATTTTTTGTAGAGATTTCATATTTTTTGTTGAAAAATGCACTCCTTGGGTGAAAGTTGAACTTTTTTGTTGAAAATTCATCTCTTGGATTGAAAATGTAAGTATTTTGTTAAAAATTCATGAATATTGTTGAAAAATTGTCTTTATTGGTTAAAAAGTCATCTTCATGGTACAAAGTTCATCGTTTCAATTGAAAATTGATTTAATTGTTTGAAAGTTAAACTACTGTTTTTTTAATCAATTTTATTTTATGTAAGATTTATCATTTTAGTTGAAAATTCCTGTCTTTGGTTGAAAGTGTAACAATTTCTTTGAAAATTCGCATTTTTTTGTGAAAAATTAATAATCAGGATAGAAAATTCTTCTTTTTGGTAAAAAGTGCATCTAACCAGTTAAAAATTCCTCTTATTAGTTGCAGATATACTTCTTTTTTCTGTGTTATTTATATTTAATTAATATTGCAAAATATCTGTGTAAAACAATTAGAAGGCACCACAGGATGATGTCTGTAGCCTCCAATAAGAAGCTCCTTTTCATTTTTTTTCTCTGTTAAAGAAGTACGTCATGCATTTCTCATATCTTATTTGTAAGTAAATTCTGCTATCGTTATCATCTCGAAAAATTGTGAATATAATTATAATTCAATTCATTATAATTTGCTCTAAAGTTTGTTTAACACTTAATGTATTTGTAAATTATATTGCCGTAATAAATTTTTTTATTTGATAAATTAAGAGAAATGTTATTTCTGAAATAAATTGTGATTTGTTCGTTATAACATGTATATGAGTATATAAATGTCAATTCAATAAATGAAATTTAAGAAAAATGAAAAATATGAAAAAATTCATTGAATTCAGTATGTTTGAAATGATTTTAGAAGAATTCAAGGTTTAAAAGAATTTGATGAAGTGCCGAATTCAAGATGAATTAAACAAAAACTAAAAAGAAATAAAAAAAAATACATTGAATTACGAAAAATAACTGAATTTTAAAGAACTCACGTGAATTAAACAAAAATTCCGAAAATTCTACAGAATATAAAAGAATTTATACAAATTCAGGGTGAATTCGAAATGAAATCTCGTGAAACTCTATTAAATCTGCCGATACTTCTTAAAATCCTTGACATTTATTCAAAAACCTTCAGAGCTTTTAAAATCCTCCAATTACAGATAAATCTTTGGAAATTTTATAAAATCCCTTGTAGTCTTTCAAAATATCATGAAATAATAAATTAATAAAAAGAATTTAATATTGATTCAAAATTTTAGTTGTAAATTACTTTTTAATATCTTAAAATTCCCTAAAATATTTCAAATTCTTTGAAACTCTTGAAATCACTTCAAACTTTGTAAAGTTCTTGAAAATCCCTTAACATTTTTTAAAATAACCTCAGATACTTCAAATACTTTAAAATCTTTTGAAATGCATCGAAATTTATTGAAGCTCTTAGAAATTCCCTTGGGTTTTAACAATACCTCAAATATTTCAAATTCTTTGAGTTGATTGAAAATTCCTTGGAATCTTGTAAGGTAGCATAAAATATTTGTAATATTTGATAATACACTCAAACTACAAGGTTACGAGAATCTCGGGAATCATGAACTCCAAAGATACGAGCGTGAAAGGGGCTCCCACTCTTGCTACGTTTAGATTTCGAGAGTAATGCGTGAGAAAGCACACAGGCCTACTACGCGCATGCGCGCGTATGCAATTCGCAATGAACAAACGTAGAATTCGAAGCAGCGCGCATTCGCGCGCGCCTCACTCTCAACTAGGGTGGGAAAAAATTCCGCTCGCACCTTTGGAGTCGAGAAACTCTTTGATATAATACCACATACAAATTTTTTCAAATCTCTTGAAAATGCATTAAAATCTTTTTAAATACTCTAAAATATTTCAACTCTTCTGAAACCAATTAAATATTACTTATACTCTTTTGAAATACTCTTGTCGTTTTCAAATCCTTTGAAATCATTTGAAATCAACTGAAACATTTTAAAGCTCTTGAAAATGCCTTAGAATTCAAACATTCGGAGCAGTTTTTAAAATACCCTACCATATTTAAACTCCTTCAAGATATTTTGGAATTCCTGGAATTTTCGTAAGCTCTTCAAAATCCTTCGTAATTTTTAAAAACACTCTAAAATATTTCCAATCCTTTGAAATTCTTTCAAATTATTGAACTAAAAAAAAATCCTTCCATTCTTTAAAAATCACTTGAAACTTTTTTAAGTTTTCGAAATTGTCTTGGCATCGTTTAAAAGACTCTAAAAGTTCTCAAATCTTTTAAAATTTCTTGGAATTCCTTTAAATTATTGAAATCTCTTGGAAATGCCTTGGAGTCGTTTCAAATTCCTTACATATGTATTAGAAATAATTTAAAATTACTTGGAAGTTAAAACTTTTCATAGCTTTCGAAAAAGCCTTGGAATCGTCTAAAATACTCAAAAATAGTTCAAATCCTCTTAAATAAATTAAATTACTGAAATTTATTAAAAATTCCTTGTAATATTTTAGAATAATTTTTAAGTTTTCAAATACCTAAAACTTATTTTAAATTGCTTGAAACTTGAAATTTTTTTTAAATGCCTCGAAATTTCTTAAAATACTCACAAATATTCAAAATCCTCTGAAATCAATTGAAAAGTCCTTGGATTCTTGAACATTTTTTAATCTCTTCCAAATCGAATTGAAATTTAAAAAACAGCCCAAAATATTTGAAATCGTTTGAAATTCCTTCAAATTATTTTAATAAACAAAATTCATTGGAGTCATCAAATATTTCTAACCTTTTAAAACTTTAAAAATCACCTTAAACATTTTAAATCTTTCGAAAATGCATTCGACTCTTTTTAATTACTCTAGAATATTTCAAATCCTCTGCAATCAATTATATTACTGAAATCAAATGAAAAATCCTTGGAATCTTGAAGAAAACTCTAAAACTTTTCAAATGCTCTAATTTTTTTAAATTCCTTTGAATTGTTTAAGTCTCTTGAAAATACCTTTTGGATTCTTTTGAAATACACTAAAATTATCCTAATTTTTAAAAATTTTCTTCAAATTATTGAAATAAATAAAAAATGCCTTGAAATACTTCAAAATTTCCTTAAATATTTTAAGCACTTTAAAATCTTTTAAAATTCCTTGAAATTATTGACATCTCTTTAGAAGGCCTTGGATTCTTTCAAAATAGACTACAATATGCCCAATCCGTTAAAATTTCTTCAAACTATTGAAATAAGCAAAATTCCTTGGAATCGTCTGATATTCTCTAAAATATTTTCCTCAAATATACGAGGGCTGTTTGATAAGTCAGTGACTTTTCGACTAAAAGATTTTTTTTCGGCAAATGAGCGTTTTACTTCTCAATATAATCTGCTTTTAGCTCGATACATTTAGTCCGGCATTTTTACAATTTTTTTATTCCTTCCAAATGAAAGGTTTTCTCAAGGCCCTCAAAATCGGCGTTTGTTTCGGTGATGACCTCTTCATTCGACCCGAATCTCTGACCGCCTGGCTATTTCTTCAGGTTTGGGTTTAAGTCAATAACTACCCAAAATTATTGTTTCACATCTTTTCACATCTTCCTCTATTCTTCCGTGACTAAAAAAACTGTTAACTGCAAAAAAAATCGAAAAATGTGACTTCTATATCGTTGGAATCGTGAAGAAAAGATACACCTTATTACTAAAATAATTTAAAAAATTTTTTAATAACTTATGTAATAATTATTGCTAATTTTTGGGAAAACCCCTTTAAATGCAAAGTTTGGCGTGATGTGATTTGAGAGAGAGCCGTAAATGACCGTTAACAGCAGGTGAAAATGACAGACGGCCAAATATGGAACAGAAAAATTCGAAAAAACGCCGAAACAAACAGTTACGGACTTTACTAAGTTATCGGATGGCGATCTCGAGCCTTCATTATTTCTAAGAGGTGCGTCTATGCTTAGGCGTTCTCCGGAATTATCTAACTTCGAGCAAAAAAGTTTGTAATTCGAGAAATGCTGTAAATGCATTTATTATAAGTTGCAAAATGCAAAATTATTATTGAAAGTCTGTATTTTTTATTATCAATAACGGCAATGTCCCCGGATAAATGCGAGAACGTCGCTCTAAATGGTCGCACCAACGCAGGAAGGATATGCTTACCTCTTGGCAAAGAAGCTCAACGGCGCAAAAAGGATTCATGCAGAGGGTACATGAACGTTGTATCAACATGGAATATGCTCATAAAATGCCTCAGTATTTAAGAGATCAGGTAGCCTTTTTGCGCAAAACGGATATGAAACTTTTTATCAGCAAGAAGAAGAGCAACATCCTTCAGCGAACATACCACCTGTTCCAGCAAAACTGCCTTTGCATATCGCCGATAATGTAAACATGAGAACTAGGAGATCAAAAATCCACTAAAAAGTCTTTCTCAGGAGGGACGAGTTGCTGAAGCTAATACTGCTCTCCCCGATATGCTCCCCGAAGGTGTTAAGCTTTGGAATCTGAACTAGATGAAGTTTACGAGAAGGCGGTCTCCCTGCTTAGCGACAATAGAAGTGAGGATACTTCAGTACGCCTGAGTAAGAATCGCGAGACTATTGCACAGCTTCAGTTTAAAATTAAAACGGCGAGACGGCATGCATCAAATGTTCAGTGCGTAATTAGCTACATAGCATCAAATTAAAGATTCACTCCAAAAGTTAGGGTACTTGCTCGAATTTCAAGGCAAGCAAATCACTCGCTGAACAAGCGTAAACTGTTGACCATCAAGCAGCACTGGACGTATAAATAAGATCTCTTTCAATAGCCAAAGAGCGCTCTGAACGGCGAGTAAAGTGGATTCAGGAAAATACCACCTTTTCTACTCACCCTTACGGTCTGTTCAATAAAACGTAATGTGCCGTTGAGAATCCGCCTAGCCGAGAAGAGACTCAAGTCTTCTGGGAGCAATTATATGGAGATACATATCAACTAAATGACGACGGTGCAGATATACCACTCTTTCCACTAATTACTGCTGAAGAAGTGAAGAAAGTTATCGCTAGAACTGAGAACTTCTTAGCGCCAGGGCCAGATAAAATCAACAAATTTCGGCGGAATTAGTTCACTTCTACGCACCAAAATCTAGCTCGTATATTTGCTGCTTTCTTAAACGGAGAACAAATCATCTCGCAGTGGTTAGTGGAAGGACGCATGATGCTGATCCCTAAGACCGGAGGTTTGTTAAATCCAAAGAACTACAGGCCCGTAGCTTGTTTAAACATCAGTTACAAGCTATTTACTGGCATCCTCAAAGAGAGGATATTAACATCTATCGCGCCGGTATGGAGTGCAATGGTTGATCTTTAAAATTTAAGATTTCCTGTAGATGAAAACTCGTAACCTCCATTGTAGTTTCATGGTGGAACCTGTCACGGTAGTCGCCATTTTATAAGTCAAAGGGTGACCTCTTTTTTAAACGTAAAATTAATGGAACTAAAAAAGTAGATTTCTTGATGCAAAATTTATTCGAAAAATTAAAAATAATAATTGAGAAAATATTTAATATAAAATTTTTAATTTATATGTTCAAGTATGTACCGACTGAGTATCGGCTATTCGATTGACTCGTTCGGTGGGTAAAGAGTGCGGGGGCAAGAGAGTTGGTTGGCGCGATCTACGGGTTGAGTGGCATAGGGGGATCGGGCAATTTTCCCCGGGAGCGTCGTCTACAATTAGTTCCTCGAACTATACACCGTGCCGCATCTAGGCTTATAATATCTTTGGCGCGGTAGCCTCAGAACTCTGGACTACAAGACAAGGCGGCAGCTGTGTTGCCAGATACACCGCATTGTACACCGCATTTTAAGAGTCGAATCTGCAATCCGCCTTTTGTAATGCGCATGGCCCAAAACTCCGCATTTTGGACTCTTGATGGATTCCTCTGCCCAATGATATGATGCAGGCGGTGTACGAACGAGGGCACCTCTGCCAATCACCTGCCAGTACGCAACCATTCTGTCCAAAGGAGACTCGCATTTTGCGTAGCGTTTTACAAGTTTTACGCTTCTAGTTCCTAGAATCTAGATACTCCATTAGTACTGGACCGCTATCTACGGTCGTCAGAAGCGAAATAGGGAATAGAAAGAGAGGACAAATCGAGAAAGTTTAACTGTACTTTTTTAAGGATGGTGATCCTTCTCTAATGAAAGCAAATTGAAGATGAGTAGAGCCAATCACTATCAATTCTTCTGTCTGTTTTGTGACAAGCACTGTCAACTTTAATGGGCAAATACCCCCTATATTCGACCCCAGACCGAATGCAAATATATTCCAAAAGTGTATACAAAACCTCGATTCAAAAAGGACGCTAAATTATAGTTGCAAATTGAATTCATAGCTGCCAGATCGTGGTTTACTCTGGTTTACTCTGGTTTACAAGAAAAGATATTTTGTTTTTATTTATACATTACAATGAGTATAATACGGTGATACTATTCAGTTAGAAGATTTTTCTGCAGTTTTTTAATAGCAATGTAAATTTTACATCCACTTTTCAAAAACTCCGCATTTAAAAAAAAAAATCCGAATTTTGGAGCCTGCGCCTCCGCAATTTCACAACTCGGGTCGGGCAACTCGGGGTAGCAGCGAGTCACTTCCCGTCAATACGTCAAGTAAAATTGTAATGGGTTCGTGAAAGCCGTAAGAACTTTAACAAAAGAACAATCACAAACACCAAATTACAGTTGTCGTTGGTTTGACCTTTAATTTGAAAAAATCGATATACAAATGTGGGGAAAGTGCAAAGACCGAGCGCATAGGGTGAGGTAGATACATTATCCAGCGCCAAGCGCGAGATCCGACGGGCGCGCTTGAACCTGCGAGCCGCGTGCGCAGCGCGCAATGAGAATGTGCCCGCCCAGCGGACAGATTTTTTTATATATCAGTGGTTAAAAAATAAGAAAACCCCTGAAAGTAGTTTGGGCACGTTTATTATATGGGGTGTACCTTTAATTGTGATTATTTCATGAACACTGCAATTTTGCATCCTCAAATAAAATTGTTTTGTATTTATTGTTGATGTAAGTGTAAGTAATAAGGAAATAAGACTTTGCCTAGGAAAGGGGAATTTGGAATGCAAACGGAGTCTGATAGGATCAAAAGGGGGATTTTGGATTGTAAGAGGAGTATGACGGGATGAAAGAGAGGATTTTGAATTTTAAAAGTAGTCTGACGGGAAAGAGATGGCGATTTTATAGAAGGTTTTGACATAGTTCAATAGATTTATTTCATCCAAAAAACTTAATTTCATACTTGAAATGTTCCTGTTTTTCAAAAATTGAGAATTTTTCTCTCATAAACGTGAAACAAATTGACAAATCATGATACAGTCGGACTTCAATTTGAGCTCGATTTTGTTTCTGTGTTTCGGCTCCAATTGAGGCGCTCCAAACGTAAACATCAGGGCCGTATTGCAATGTTACGTAACGTGACGCAGTTATCCAGCTAGGTCGTTAGGGTACTGCGCTTTATCACTATGCTACTGTTTTGTCATACATGAGTGCATAACAATTCTATAGACTTATTTTACCTAAATACCATCCCTTGTTTGGTAAAATTCTGATAACAGGGTTTTGTGTTACTGCCAATACTGTCACAAAAATTCTTAAAAATTCCGAATTTTTCAGATTAATTTCTTTCGTTCTCGCGATATTTGATGAATCAACCTCAACCGATGGGTTAATGCAATTTATATGATGTCCTGGGCGAAATATTAATCCGTCCCAATTTTTTTTTTTTTTTGTAAATTAGAATCTATGATTCATAAAATGTATATACTAATCAATACAATAAATATTTGCCTAATTATACTTTTATTTTACAGAATTAGCTTATAGACAAATGAGACAACAGGACCCTTTACTGGACCCTTTAATTCGACTTAATGTTCATTATTTCGAAAGTCGGCCAGGTGTGCAAGAACATGTAGCAGCCTCTTTTTCAGTAGCAGTAGAGAGAGAAGAAGGACATGAATACGTAATCGGAATATACTCAAGTGCAACTGGAGTGGTGTGTCCATTTGTAAATCTTACACAACATGGTCGGCTTGAAAGATTTATAATAAGAGTAGATACAAACGATAATATAACAATAATGGACGCCAATCCTTTGAATATGCGGTTCCACCGCAGATATGCAATGCAACAAAACATTCGTCGAGCCGTGAGCCAAATCACTCTCGGAGAAATAGTAATTCAAATTCAAAACCTGCCCGTGCCGGCGCCCGCTCCCAGGCCAAGAGAGACCCGTGGTAGTAGTAAGGTGCATCCTTATCCATTTTAAACCAAAAAAATATATGTTGTGAAATCTAAAGGTATTCACGGTTTTAAAGTGCATTTCGCTGTGAAAATATACTGGTATAGGAGGACAAACTTATCTTGGCCCAGGGCTTTCCCAACATCGGTCAAGCATTGGCCTAGCTTCGGTCAATGCCTGATCGAGCTTTGATCAAGTCTTGGTTCATATGTACTTGGTTCAACCCTGGACCAATATTGACCCATATTGTAGTGATGCACATTAAGACAATAGTTTCTTGAATATCGACCGATATCGCTCGAATCGTTCTCTTTTTCTTTTATTGCAACATAAAAAGTGTTCTCGCAAATTTTGACATTTTAAAAATGTCTGAAACATTTCAGTTGATTGAAATATTTTTTAGTAAGAAAATAATTTTCTTTGAGCCAGGATTCAACATCATTTAGAGAAATGTCCTTTTGCATCAAAAGGATATTTCTTGATACAAATCGAATTTCCTCTTTTTAAGGTTGAAAGGATTTTCGTTTGTCTCAAAAAGAATCTTTTCGCACAAATATGATATTTTTGTGACAAACTTCACCTAATATTGCTGCAAAATAATTCTGTTCGTGTAAAAATGATATTCACGTGGTTCAAAACAAAGCAGACAAAAAGACGATACTTTTATTTCAAGAAAACTTTTTCTCTGAGTGATTTCTCAACATTGATTAAATTACTATAAGCTTTGTTTTATCAAATTGTCTAATATTTTAAGATTTTGGTTCAGGAGGAAACATGTAAAATCAAGAAAAAGTCCATAATCTTGTAAAAACATCGCGCATGTGAACCAAGCCCTTTTCTTTTCTCGCTTGATTATTATTACTGGATAATTGATTCAGCTCTGGTTCAATCCATATTATTATATTGAACACTTCTATACCAATATAGTCTTTATCTAAACAAAGCATTTTACATTGAATTCGTAATTGATGAATTTGCGTTCGACAATTCCTTATTTTTCCTAATAATAAGAAAAGCACACCAATTTCTTTAGAGAAATGGTTTCATTAAGAAAAGAAAAAAGAAATTTAACTATGGTAAATTAGCATATTATCATGCATTTGAATATTGTTAATATTGACCTTTTCATTACCAAATACGTATTTTCAGTATCACTAAATTGAACACTGTTTGCAAATTATTTTGAAATTTACGAAGATATACGTTAAAAAAGTTTCTGAAAATGTTATGAAATTTCTTTTAATCTTAAATTATGAAAAAAGTAAAGTCATTTTTTGCTACATGTAACGGCATGAAACTTTTGTTACTCTAATCGTACAATTTTATTGTAACAAGTTTGGAAATTCTAAGATACAATCTATTAGCAAATTCAGTAATTTAATAAAACGAAGATTCTTACTTCTTCATTTCAGTAAAAATATAATTTAGAATAAAAAGGCTTTGAATTGCTCTCCCCAGGACTTTTAATTTAATTTTGGATGGTGCCAAGCAAAAGACATTTTGCTGCCCTGGGAGAAAGTTGAAGACACAGAAATAAACTAAATAAAAGTACTGACATAGCATAGCATTTCCGGAGAGTGGCGCGAGTACCTGAAAGACTTAACTATGAAAGAAGAATCTGAGAGGTCGCTTAAATAAATAATAACGCTAAATTCAACAATTAACATCAAATAACATGTAAATTTATTACGATGTATGTTCGAAAAAACCTCTCAAAATAATTTTATAATCAAATCAGGCAAAAGTTTATAGAATTAAAACTAAGATTCTCATGACTCAAATCGGTGGGAGAGAAAGAGTCAATAATTTACATACAAAATCAAAATACATAGAAAAAGAAGTTCGGCCACGTCTGGCTGACACTTTGAAATAAATTTTATAAAAGATTTTAAAGCTAGACACCGAGCAGAGGAACCGAAACTTAGAGCGACGCTTCCGCCCTGGAGCATCGAGCGAGCCAATCTTTCTCCGCGCCTACTGACGCCAATGAGAAAATAAATATAGATTCAAACACCAGCAACAACAAAAATAAATTAAATAATGCAGCCCACCTTCACCAGACAATCGTGAATAGCGCAGATCCGTACTTCTCAACGGTTTAATAAAATAAACGATAATTAAACCAGATTTCGGGACCTTTATGCCCAAAAGATGGTGATAGTGGTGCTGTGACGAATCCTTGGCGTTGAGATTTGAATCGCCCCAGGTACAGGATTTGGAATGCGGGAGTCACATGCACATTCCACCTCCGGTGTACAACCCTCGGTTGCGCCTGTGCCTGTGCGACTTCAACCCGCCTTGCATCCTCGTAGTCCATAACGCTGATCCTTAATAGTGGTTCGGGCTCCAAGTGAACTCACTCCTTCTTCCATCCCCCTCTCGTCCTCAAAACTCGGTGACTGACGCAAACAAAAAGAAAACAAAATCCCAAAAGAATTAGTAAGAGTGACTCCTACTCTTTCTCCTTATGAAAAGCCCATGCGAGTGTGTACAAAAAAAGAAAAGAAATGGTAAAACACTTCAAAGAAAAAACAAAAATAAATGAATAAAATATAAAAAATCGAATCAGTGGGCCCTCGATCGAGCCTCGTTTTCTCGCGGAGATTTCATCCAAGAGAGGAGGAGCTGTTTACAAATTAATAAAAGTACAAACAGAATAAAGTAATTTGCAGGTGAAACCTGCAACATTACAACTCCTCCACCCTTAGAGGGAACCCCGGGGGGTTTTCCCCTTGCTACCGAATGAGAACAACCCAGGTAGCAGGCGGCTTAATTCCATACCATTCTTCAAAAATAAAAAATAAAATAAAAACTAAATATCACCAGCTCCAAAGCGGAACTACACACTCTCAAGTTCAAATCCTAAGGAGTCAGAAAAAAAAGTCAAATCAAAAGACTATCTTTATGTGTCGAAAAAAGAAATAAATATAAAACAAACAAGAAAATCATAAGACTAACCACCACAAAAGAATTTGAGAAGAAATAATCTTAACCTCAATTCATCAGGCAAGATTATGAAAAATAATTCAGACACATGCAATAGTCAAACAAACAAATAGTAAAAAAAAATATTCCAGGAAGAGATTAGATAAAAGGAGGAGTGGGAGCAGTAAAAAAAAATAATGAGACCGCCCCTGGCGGAAAGTCTCTCCTGGTACCTAGGGTCTTCCCCTAGTACCTCCTATGTTTCTTGTTGCCGCAATTGTGGCAAGGCACAAAGGACAAATGGTATCCAAAGCTGCCCCCTGTCTGCATCCCCTTTTTCTCCCTTGACGGATTCTGTGGTCAAGAGGCCCATACTGAGCAGTCACAGTCACGACGGTGGACCCACCCCCCACGCCCACGTAGCGTACAGAATAACTTTAACTTTTGGCGGCAGCCTTCCCATACGTGATCCGTGGCTAGGCAACTTACACATCGTCGGAACTCACGTGCCCACCTCTCCGCATCTGCCTGCATGGCATTGACTGGCAAGGGCACGTAAGGTACCTCCTGGACCACTTCATGAAGGTCCGCCTGGGCCTCTTCGAAGTGGCCACATATGAAAGGCCCTCCTGGACCCCATCTGCATGATCCTCCTTGACAATATCTGGAACGTCCTCGTGGACCGCATCCGCATGGTCCTCCTTGACCTTTTCTGGAAGGTCCACCTGTACCTCTCCAGCTCCCAAGGACGTAGCACGCCAACCCTGAAGAATCTCTTCTCCCCTCTTCCTGACCCACTCCAAAGGGAACGGACCACTCTCTAGGTCAGTAAGCGCCTTCTTCCTTGGAGCCCATTTCCTCCATCTCCGTCCTCAAACTGCGGACCGATTGGCTCGGACGGAGCCGAACCCGGAACTGGTTTGCCTCCTCAGGGGCGTCCCCTTAGCTCATGCTAAGACTCTCCTGTATTATTTCCTCGCGCAGTGCTATGTCTTCTAATCCAAAAGGATCAGCCGTGCTAGTACTAGCCACGGCACCCCCTCCCCCTGAAATACAGCCAAGGGGTCAGAATTTCTGCACCCAGGATGGATTCTGTCTGGATCCTTAACTCGGAAGATCTGTACCAGTTCTTCATCTTTAGAACTACTCCCCCATATTCTATCTAAACGGGAGGTCTCTGTTTTTTGGATATATTGCCCCTTGCCGACAATCACATTAATAACAGTTTCTGAAATTGACGGAGCCAAAACAGTAATCGTCGACTCCTGAAAGCGACCAGATTTATTCCCTGATAATTCGGCTCCGGTATTTGTTACGAGAGGAATAAGGGGCCCTAATTTTTCTTATCCTGTTCTTTTCCCTTTGCTTGGCATTCAGGGCAATCGCTTTTAAATATCCCCTCTGCACCGCACCCATAACAATACTTTCGCTTTTCCTCAGTCCGAAATCTCTTTTTTAGAATTCGAATTTGAATTTCCTGGACTTTATAATATTATTTCTTCAAGTTGTTTGGATAAGTTAACAACCATCTTAGTTAAGTTTTTCAAATCCGCGTTTTCTTTACTTTCCCACTCAATTTTGAAACGGGTCTCTAAAGATTTAATCTGATTCCGCAAATTTTCCATACCGAAATCTTTCTCAGTTTGATTAGTGGCTATTGCGGCTACCGGTAACTCTCCTTTCTTTTGGGCGTTGACATTATTCAGTTTTTTGCTCAGTTTGTACGCGTACTCAGGAAGGAAAGAGTTTTCGGGAGGTGGGGATGAGATGTCCTCATCACCCCTAGCGGATGACCGCTCATAATCTTGGGCAAGAGTTGCTAACTCATTATAAGACCTAGAATCTCTGCGCCTAATCGCACATCTGATTTGGCGGCGCATATTGCTATAGGTCCTATCTAGCTGTCCTTCTAGTGGGAATGGACGTGGGTACAATCTATACAGACCCATCATATATGTCAAGTAATCCACACTAGATTCATCCGGGCCCTGCCTACGAGCAATTATTTGCTCCTCTAGTCGCTTTTGATAATTTATATCCCCAAACCTATTGCAAAAATTATATTTGAACTCTTGCCAAGTCTTCCACAGGTACCGATTATGCCTAAACCATACTAATGCTATCCCATCTAACAGGAAAGGCATTGCTATAAGAACTTCTTCCTCACTGAGAGAATCTATTACGCGCCCATCCTCCACTCTATCCAAGAATGTGATCACACTAGTATCACCGCGGCCTGTAAACTTAATATTCAATTGCTTTACGATTTGCGATACACTTTTATTACCTCTTCTATAGGGAGTACTGGCTAATCGAAAAGCAGTAGACTGTTCGGTGTGTGGATCACTCATTGGACCTAGATAAGAGGGATGGTAATGTGGTTGACCGTAGAAACTACCTTGTAGGACCTCCCTAGGAATGTAACCCCGATAGGCACCGTACCTGATGGGTTCTTTTGGTTGATACCAAAATCTCTTCTATTTCCCCGAAATTCAGAATGGAGATTATTTAACCCCTCGAAGGTTTCATTCCGTATACCGTGAACACTCCTATGATCCATTTGTCCCGATGTTAAACTATTTGCGAAAAATCTCTTCGTTGCTCCTAATATGTCCTTATTAGTTGGAAAAAGTTGAGCCGTATTAAAACTTGGGGTTGGAGGGGGGTTTTGGAAATGTACACCACCCTCCAAATATAACCTATCCGGGGCCTCATAATCTATAAGTCTACCCGTATCTACATAAGCCGTGGATAAAAAGGGGGGGGGGTGTTTTTCCGATACCTCTTGGGATACTACCCATCCCTAAATTTCGTATTTGCATTTCAGGGATAAAATTTCCTTCTGTAACAACCCTTAAAAAATTAGAGACTGGTACACTTTTGGGAATTTTTGTGGGAACGTTGACTAATCTTTCCACTTCCGGTGATTGCGGTCTACTAAACATCCGTGATTCGGAATAAAAAGGTACCCCCTCTCTATTCATAAAACATTCACCCCCCTGTCTTAAGGGTGACGTTGTTGGCCACGCAAAGTTTTCCGTACTTTGGTTAAAAATTGAGGCCTGGGTAATAGTGGGTCTATTGTCTGCTATTCTACTAGTGACCACCGTATTTGTATTGGTGTTAACTGTAGTAGTTGACGCAATTGGGGTTTGAACAATCCCACCACTAAATGATCCGGATTCCGAGGGTGCATAGTTACTTTGGATTTGTGAAGGGTAAGATCCCAAGATCACATTCAGAAATGCGCTTCTACGAACCGTGGAAACGGTGCTATCTCCCCCTGACATAAATGTTTCGTCCATCATTACCGAAGTATCAAGTTCGATTCGACGCCTATGCGATTTAAATGGGACTTGATTTGACGTATCTTCATCTGCTGTCGTCCACACGGCCTCTCCCACAAATCTTCTGAAATATCTAATCGCCCTATCCAAGACCACTTTGCGAGTATCGGTATTATTGACGAAATGCGCATTTAAAATAGCACAGATTCTTTCCGTACCCAGGTTTAATAACCAACTGTTAAGATGATATTTAAAAAAAAAATATCACTCCATTCACATCCATTGAATTTTTATCAAAATCGTAAAAACCGAACTAAGTTTTCTCAAAACGAAGGAGAATAATCGTAAAAAAAAAAAATGATTCTCATCGCGAGAACCGAACCTATGCTACACCTCACCACGAATGTCACACTTCTCTGAGAGAGAAAAAAAATTTAGGCAAATTTTAACGACCTATATGAAACACTAAAAAAATGTTAATAATGCATTTTTTTTTGAAAATCCACCCGAGATAATTTTCCTATTAATTTAGAGTATTTTCCCCGTTTTACTTGTTCAAAAACCGCTCCTAATCGCTTTGTAACGCGCGGATATGTTTTCGTATGCAAGCTGTCACTTTTCGTTTGTACCGGTCGGCTGTATATTTGCCCGCACCAGTGTACCGTGTCGCGTCTCGTTGGAAGTGAGGTACCGCGAGCCGAGTCTTCCCGAACAGCGGCGAGCTGATACGATTGCTCCCTTCTGGTTCCGGGCCTTCGTACCCAATATCGATCCGCGTGACTTTAATCACGTTTAGAAAAATCCCGCTTGAATTTTAAATTGTAACGTCATTATGACGTGGCACTCGACACTTTTCCCGCGAACGAATTTTCGTTACGCAATGAAACAGATTTTAGATTTTTAAAAAATGACAGGTAAAATCCATGTATAAATAATATTTAAAAAACTACGAATATAAAATCCAAAGTAAAAAAAAATCACGGGTAAAAAATCAATAATGCAATAAAAATCACACTCAAGAAATCAATAGATAATACACATGCATATTTAAAATAAATCACATTTTAAAATCCTATTTAAAATGAAAACATGACTCTCTTCGATTTTTTTCCGGGTTCTTTTTTTCTGTCATTGCTTTTTCAAACAAAAATTTTGCCCAATACACGTCAGGGCGCCAGTTGAAACGAAGATTCTTACTTCTTCATTTCAGTAAAAATATAATTTAAAATAACAAGGCTTTAAATTGCTCTCGCCAGGACTTTTAATTTAATTTTGGATGGCGCCAAGCAAAAGACATTTTGCTGCCCTGGAAGAAAGTTAAAGACACAACAACAAACTAAAGAAAAGTACCGACATAGCACAGCATTTCCGGAGAGTGGCGTGAGTACCTGAAAGACTTAACTATGAAAGAAAAATCTGAGAGGTCGGTTAAATAAATAATAACGCTAAATTCAACAATTAACATCAAATGAAATGTAAATTTATTAAGATGTATGTGAGAAAAAACCTCTCAGAATAATGTTATAATCAAATCAGACAAAAGTTTATAGAATTAAAACTAGGATTCTCACGACTCAAATCGGTGGGAGAGAAAGGGTAAATAATTTACATACAAAAACAAAATACATAAAAAAGTAAAATTCAGTCACGTCTGATTGACACTTTAAAATAAATTTTATAAAAGATTTTAAAGCTAGACACCGAGCAGAGGAACCGAAACTTAGAGCGACACTTCCGCCCTGGAGCATCGAGCAAACCAATCTTTCTCCGCGTCTACTGACGCGATTGAGAGAATAAATAAAAATTCAAATACTAACAACAACAACAACAAATAAATTAAATAATGCCGCCCACCTTTACCAAACAATCCTGAACACCGCAGATCCGTACTTCTCAACAGTTTAATAAAATAAACGATAATTATACCACTCTGTGGCGACAACTTGAAAATACAAATAGCGAAACAAACGATACAAACTTCCTCACACGAGGCTCGAACGATAAAGACAAGGAGTCCGCTTCACTCGACGGCACGCAGACCGCCCAATTTCTCCCCTCCTGCACGGGGAGATGAGATGTGTCTTCTGCGCTAGCGCAGTGTCATGGCGGATGGAGGGAGATTTCGGGACATTTATGCCCAAAAGATGGTAATAGTGGTGCTGGGACGAATCCTCGGCGGTGAGATTTGAATCGCCCGGGGTACAGGATTGGGAATGCGGGAGTCACATCCACATTTCATCCCTGGTGTACAACCCTCGGTTGCGCCTGTGCCTGTGCGACTTCAACCCGCCTTGCGTTCTCGTAGTCCATAACACTGATCCTTGATCGTGGTTCGTGCTCCAAGTGAACACACTCCTTCTTCCACCCCTCTCTCGTCCTCAAAGCTCGGTGAATGACGTAAATAAAAAGAAAACAAAAACCCAAAAGAATTAGTAAGAGTGACTCTTACTCTTCCTCCTTATGAAAAGCTCATGAGGGTGTGTACAACAAAAAGCAAAGATATGGTCAAACATTTCAAAGAATAAACAAAAATAAATTAATAAAATATAAAAAATCGAATCAGTGGGCCCTCAATCGAGCCTCGTTTTCTCGCGGAGATTACCTCCAAGAGAAGAGGAGCTGTTTACAAATTAATAAAAGTACAAACAGAACAAAGTAATTTGCAGATGAAACCTGCAACATTACGTTATACCAGGAATAATGAACTTTTCAACTGTATTTTCCTAAATTTATCATTATTTCACGAAACTTGTAAGGGGCCATCCATAAATTACGTAACACTTTTTTCTAGTGAGGACACGGAGCGACCCGAGGACGACAGCCTTCTGCATCTTCCTCGCAAGTGTCTTAGCATTTCGTTGACACGCAGGGATGCTTTTCAGGCTATCAGCTAGTAAAAGCTTGGCACCTCCAAGAGCACCGATGATCAAGACGACTAGCTTAACCCTCTGCCTTGACTAGCTTATCTGCACTTTGTAATCTACACCCCGTGTCTACCTCACTGGTACAATGTGCATGAATGTTAGTGCAAGAGTTTCGGGATCGTATCCATTAAAAAAATGCATGGGCCCCCTGAACAACATACTTTCTTAATAATAAATTACTTAATAAGAAAAAGTATTAATAACAAAGTATCAGTATTAAAGTTTAAGAATATTCGTAAAAATTGCTTCAAATTGGATACAAAATGACAGATTTATGATACGAAATCATCATGTAGAACATAACCACAAAAAGGAAACGTCAAAGTGAACAAAATACCTTCAAGTGGAAGAATTGTTGAAAATTCATTTAATTTACATATAATTTATGGTAAAGTTGTGTATTAAAAGGATTTTTTGCAAAATTTCATGCAATTTTTGTGCCTAAAATGTAATTTCACATTCTGCATAGCAGGAAGGAGAAGTTATATTTTCGTGACAGGAAGGAAGAAAATCATGCAAAAAATTTAGAATTTTCTAATTTTTAATTTAATATCCTTCCTAAATTATTCAGGTTATACTTTTGTATCACAGTACTTAAATTTTTGATTGATCATGATGAGCAATGAATTCTTATTTGCATAAAGGTACGTCACATTGTTCAGACATGAAAATTGATCTTTTGATTACTCCTTTCATTTTGCAGACTCGACATATTTTATGATTTGTAGTTTTTTTTATCAATTGATAAGGGAACTTTTAACAAAATTGCTTCAAAGTGGATAAAAAGTGACAGGTTTATGATTCGAAAACCATGTAGAACATAACCTCAAGAAGGAAACGTCAAATTGAACAAAATACCTTCGAGTGGAAGAATTGTTCAAAATTCATTTAATTTAAGGTGATGTTGTGTATTAAAATGATTGTTTTTCTGCAAAATGAAAGGAGTAATGAAAAAAAAACATTTTTCATATGTAAAGAATACGACGTAACTTTACGCAAAGAAGAATTTTTTGCTTACCATAGAATCCGGTTACACCAGAGGGCATTAATTAAGCGCACGCTACTTTAAATGAAAGAGACTAGATTCGCGTCGGCGCAGAAGCCGCAGGGACTCCACGTGTGTGACAGAGAGCCACTACCGGAAAGGCTTTTGCGCCGACGCGAAACTGAGCCACTCTCGTATTTAAGGTAGCTTACTTTAGGCGCGCTTAATTTCATTGAATTGAATTCGCATTGGAATTCGAATTGATTCCGACCTTATACCGATGAATTGATTCCATTGAATTCTGAATTGATTGCGACATGATTCCGAATTGATTGGGATTCCTTCTTTCATTGATTGATTGTGAGTTCTTCGTACGTGTGAGTGATCTTGTACTAAAGAAATCTCCCTGTGTCGGATGAAGGCGTGTGGAGCGCATCCGCTTGTGCATCATGCCTGGCAGCAAACGTCGCAAAAGTGAGAGTGGTGAAGTGCCGGTGATAGGTGATTTTTAAGGCTAGGGAGAGCTGGACGGTGGAATTTGATATATAGGGGTGATTTTTGGATCTGGGGAGATTCGGACAAGGGGATTTTACTTTCAGGGTGATTTTCGGGGCTGAAGAGACGGTCAAGAGCTTTTTACACTTCGGGGTAATTTTTGGGGTCTAGGGAGAACTGGAAAAGTGGTTTATACACTTAGGGATGATTTTTGGTGCTAAGGGGAGCTAAACAGAAAGATTTGACACTCAGGGGTGTATTTGATGCTGCGGAGAGCTGAGCAGTGTGGTTCGACACTTAGGGGTGAGTTTTGGGGCTGGAGAGAACTGGACAGTGAGGTTGAAACTTAGGGGTGATTTTGGGGTCTAGGGAGGGCTGGAAAATGTTTTTTTTTTTATTAAGGGGTAATTTTTGGGGCTGGAACAGCTGGACATGGGGTTTCTACATTTAGGGGTTATTTCTGGGGCTAGGGAAAGCTGGAAAAGAGGTTTATATACTTAGGGATGATCAGCTTATAATTATATTTTGAAAAAAATTTAAAAGTTTGCAAAAAATTTCAAAAGATTCCTAAAAGTTTTGAACAAAATCTGGAAGATTTTGACGCAATTGTTTTAATCTTAAAAGATTTTGCAAAATTGTAGGAATATTTCGATCTTTTTTGGTTAAAAAGGTAACTATTTGGTTAAAAATTAATATGATTATTTAAAATTTATGTTTTTAGATAAATTAAAATCTTCATGATTCAAAATAAAATCTTTGTTAGTTGAAATATCAACAATTACATTTTTCGTTTAGGAAATTATTTTTTCAACTAAAATTTTTTATTTTTCCATTTTTTATTTTTCCATTTTTTAATTCTAAATTTATCTTTTATGTCTCAAATTCAATTATTTGTTGCAAATTTCTTTTAGTTTAAAATTCAATTATTTTGTTGGAAATTTGATCTCTTTTGGTTAAAAATGTAACTATTTGTTTAAAAATTAATATGATTATTTAAAATGTATGTTTTGAGCTGAATTCAATTCTTTTTGATTTATAATAAAATCTTTGTTAGTTGAAATATCAACATTTACATTTGTCGTTTGGAATTCATCTAACAAAATTTATATCTTTGGTTGGAAAGTGAATTATTTAGTTGGAAATTCGTTTTTCTATATTATTAAATATTAAATAATTACCTTAAAATTTAAAAATCCGAAGTTTGTTTGTGAATTTATCTTTTTGTTTTGTTTATATTCAAAAATTTGGTTGAAAATGAATCTTTTTTAGTTGAAAATTCTAGTTTGTGAAAAATTCACCATCTTAATTGAAAGTTCATCTCTTTGCTTGAAAATTTATCTATTTTTTTATTTATTTTTTTGTGGGAAATTAATTTTTTTAACTACAATTTTCAATTGTTCCAATTTTTAATTGTATTTTAAACGCAAACTGCATTAATAGAACTTAATAAAATAATCCAACTATTTTTGGTTAAAATTTCATTCTTTTCCCGTTAAAAATTCGCTTCTTCGGATTGAATTTAAGTGTTTTCTAATCAAAATTTAAATGTTATTTGATTGAAATATCAACTAATACATTTTTCGTTAAGAATTAATATTTTTTGTTAAAAAATCAACTATTCGGTTAATATTTGAACTAATTTGTAAAAAGCTCATTTTTTTCTTGAATATTCGTCATTTTAGTTAAAAATTAGTCTCATTAATTAAAAATTTAGCTATTTCGTTGAAAATTCATCTTTTTGGTCAAAATTAATCTTCTTGGTGAAAAATCAATCTGTTTTGGTTGCGGATTCACATATTTTCTTAAAAATTCGTTTCTTTATGAATTCAACTATTTTGTATTTAAATATCAACTATTCAAATTTTTTGTTCAGAATTTACATTTCAGATCATTTTAGCTAAAAATGATTTCTTTGTTTAAAAATGTAAATATTGAGGTGAAAATTCGTCTTTTTTGTAAGAAAATTAATCTTCTTAGTGGAAATTTTCGTGTGGAAAATTTCTCTCGATTGGTGAAAATTGAATATTTTGGGTTAAAAATTCAACTATTTGGTTGAAATATAATCTTTTTTGTTTAAAAATTCAATTATTTCGTTAAAAATTATGTGAGTACAACTGTTTTCGGTTTCAAATTTAAATCCTTTTTGTTTGGAAATTCAAATTTTTGGTTGAAGACGAACTTTTTTGTTGAAATTCTTTTACTTTGTCTTGACGTAACTGAAATTTTTAACAAATTTCTTCGAATTTTCTCGATAATCTCATGAAAAATTTAAAAATAAAGATTTATTCAAAATTTTTCTTTAATTAAACACTGTTTTTCCTCTAGCATAGAGTTTCAGTGGAATGTGTATCGAATCATTATTAAGAATTATATATTTTTTTATTTTTAAATGTAAAATTTACAACTAAAATAAAAAAACTGTTATTCCGGTTTATAACATTTTCACATGCTAAATCGAGGAAAAAATTGGCTAGTCATGCAGGAGCTCTTCATAAAATATTTAGAGCCCTGATGTTCTCGGAATACACTCTCTGATTAAAAATCGATCCCTCTAATTAGCAAAAGTTCCTATAAATGTTTCCTACAATGTGGTTGAAGAAACAATATGAAGGCATTATAATGAACTTTCATTACTTCTTGACAATTTTTTTATTCATTTCAGAATTGCACTTTTTTTGCAATTATTTGGATAAAAAAAAATTCCAAATATATACTTCTACAGCAATAATAGTTTTCAGGAAAGCCATTTGGAAACAGAAAAAAATGTATATTTTTTCAATTGTGCCGAAAATTATTATGCCACAAAAAAACCCTAATAAAGACGTTTTTATAAAATGTTCTAAATTGTTTAATTTCATGAAATAATAGTAATTAAACAATTTCAATATTAAATCAGGATGAAATAAACAATCTGAAATTGGTAAAGTTGTAAAAAGCGAATAAATTTGAATGTAGATATGGTAAAAGGAAAGTCTTAATTTTTTGTAAGGCTTGTTTTTAATTTTACTTCAACGAGCACATTGTAGTTTTTATTGAGAATTAATATTTTGAGGTTAAAAGTTTTATTATCTAATTGAAGGTTTAATTATTTTGTTAGAAATTCAATTATTTTGTTAGAAAATAATTTTTTATTGTAAATTCAACTATTTTGTTAAAAAGTTGACTTTTTGGATTGAAAGTTCACCTCTTTGGTTGAAAATTTATCTATTCTTTTGTTGTTTTTTTTTGGTCGGAAATTAATTTTTTCAATTGTAATTTTCAATTGTTCTGAATTAAATTGTAAATTTATCTTTTTGGTTTGAATTTCAATTATTTCTGCAAATTTTCCTTTAGTTGAAAATCAAATTATTCTTTCGAAAATTTATCTTTTTTAGTTAAAAATTCCACAATTTGTTAAAAATGCAGCGTTTTTTTAAACTAGATAAATCTAAATCAACACGTTCAGAAAGAAAAAAATTAAATTTCATCTTATGTCGGTCATAACTAACCTAAAACTTTAAATTCGAATTTTTGGCTTCCAAATTCAACAATTTGGTTCAATTTTTTTATCTTCTGCCTGAAAGACCTTTCTTGGTTGACAATTTAAATCCTTGGTTAAAAATTAACTTTCTTGAAAAAAAATTCAACTTTTTCCATGTAAATTCTTCTTTTTGGTTTAAAAATTTAACTTAAATTTCGTTGAACATTTAACTATTTTGTTGAAAATTATTTTCCTTTGGTTGAAAATGCATTTCATCCACTAAAAAGGTAACTGTTTCTTCTTTCAATTCAAAATTGATATTTTTTAGTTGACAATTCTACTATTTGGTAAAAAAATCAATTTCGGACTAAAAGCAACGATTTTTCAACAAAATAGTTCGATTTTCAATCAAGTAGTCGAATTTTCAACTAAAAAAGGTAAATTTACAATAAAAAAAATAGTTAGGTTTTGAGTTAAAAAATTAACTTTCAACTAAGAAAAAATACACATTTTTAAGCGAAAGATAATTTTCAAACAAGATGATTAATTTTCTATAAAACAAGAAAATTTTTAACCAAATACAAAAATTATTACAAAATAAATTTTTTACCGAATAGTTGAATTTTCAACTAAAAACTATCAATTTCAAATAAAAATTGGAAGAGTTAAATGTTCAGTTAAAAAGATTAATTTTCAACCAAAAAGAAACAAATTTATAAACAAATAATTCAGTTGAAAAAAATTTTAACCAAAAGATAAATTTTCAATCAAATAGTGGGATTTTCAACTAATAAGAAATATTTTACAATAAAAACTAATATAGTTAAATTTTCAGATAAGAAAATTCATTTTCAAGCCAAAAAATAACAATTTTTAACCAAAAGATAAATCTTCAAACAAGAAGATTAATTTTCTACCAAACAAGATAAATTTTTAACACAATATATGAATTTTTAACCAAATAGTTACATTTTCAAGTCAAAAAGAAAAATTTACAATAAAAAATGAAAGAGTTAAAGTTTCAGTTAAAAGAAGGAATTTGCAACCAAGCTACTTGCGACTAAAATCCAGAATCTTCAACCAAAAAAATGAATTTTTATCAAAGTAGTTCAACTTTGAAACATGTAGTTGCATTTTCAACTAAAAACAATTCTGACTAAGAATAGAATAGTTCAATTTTGAGTTAAAAAAATTGATTTTCAACCAGAAAAACTATTTTTCAACAAAATAGTTCAGTGTCAAATAAAAGATCATTTTTTAACAAAACCATTCGAATTAATATTGAATTTTCAACTAAAAAATATAAATGTTAACCAAAAGATAAATTTTCAACCAGACCACTTGCAATTAAAGTTAAGAATCTTTTATCAGAAAAATTAATTTTTCACAAAGCATTTCAACTTTGAACCAGGTAGTTGAACTTTAAACTAAAAAATATCAATTTTCAATCAGGATTTAAATAGTTTAATGTTTAGTGTGAAAAATTAATTTTTTAATAAAAGAAACGAACTTTCAACAAAATAGTTTATATTTGAAACAAAGCTCAAATTTTCTACCAAAGCATTTACAAGTAAAATCAAGAATCCTCAACCAGAAAAAATAATTTTTGAAAAAAGCAGTTCCACTTTAAACCAAGCAGTTGAATTTTCAAATACAAAATTTCAATTTCCAACAAGAATTGAAATAGTTAAATTTTCAGTTTGAAAAATTAATTTTTGATTAAAGAAAACGAATTTTCAACAAAATAGTTTATTTTTCAAGCAAAGCTAAAATTTTCAACCAAACCACTTGCAATTAAAATCAAGAATCTTCAACCAGAAAAATGAACTTTTAACAAAGAAGTTCAACTTTTAACCAAGCAATTGAATTTTCAACTAAAGAATACAAATTTTCCAAAAGAATTGAAATAGTTCAATTTTCAGTTAAAAAAATTAATTTTTAATAAGGAAAAACGAATTTCCAACAAAATAGTACACTTTTCAACAAAAGCTAAAATTTTTAACCAAACCACTTGCAACTTAAATCATGAATATTCAACCAGAAAAATTAATTTTTAACAAAGTAGTTCAACTTTGAAAGAAGTAGTTGGATTTTCAATTTAAAAAAATTTTCAACGAAATCACTTGCAATTAAAAGTAAGAATCTTCAGAAAATCAAAAAATCAGAAAAATTAATTTTTAACAAAGCACTTCAACTTTGAACCAGGTAGTTGAATTTCAAACTGAAAACATAAATTTTTGACAAGAATTGACATAGTTCATTTTTTCAACAAATCTAAAATTTTCTAACAAAGCACTTGCAAATTAAATCAAGAATCTTCAACCAGAAAAATAAATATTTAACAAAGTAGTTAAAATTTTCAACAAGTAGTTAGATTTTTAATTTGAGAAAATTTCTTACTAAAAATGCAATAGTTTAATTTTTAGTTTTAAAAAAATAATAATTTTTAATCAGAGAAGCGATATTTCAGCAAAATAGTTCAGCCTCAACTAAAATATTTTTTTTAAAATAAAACCACTTGCAATTAAAATTAATAATCTTTCAACGGAAAAATTAATTTTCAACAAAGAAGTTCAAGTTTAAACCAAGTCATTGAATTTTCAGCTGAAAAATACAAATTTTCTAAAAGAATGAAATAGTTCAATTTTCAGTTCGAAAAATTAATTTTTAATACAGAAAAACTAATTTTCAACAAAATAGTTAATTTTTCAACCAAAAAATAAATTTTCAACCAAACCACTTGCAATTAAAATTAAGAATCTTCTACCAGAAAAATTAATTTTTAACAGAGCAGATCAACTTTGAACCAAGTAGTTGATTTTTAAACTAAAAAATACAAACTTTCTAAAAGAATTCAAATAGTTTAATTTCGATTTTGGAAAATTCATTTTTTAAGGAAAAAAAATGAATTTTCAACAAAATAGTTCATTTTGCAACCAAAGCAAATATTTTCAACCAAACCACTTGCAAATAAAATCAAAAATCTTCAAACAGAAAAATGAATTTTTAACAAAGTAGTTCAACTTTGAACCAAGCAGTTGAATTTTCAACTAACAAAGATAAAGTTTCAACTTGAAATAAAATAGTTCAATTTTCAGTTAAAAAAATTAATTTTTATCCAAATCAGTTTCAATCAAAATTAAGAATCTTCAAAAGAAAAATTATATTCTTAACAGAGCATTTCAACTTTGAACCAAGTATTTGAATTATTTAACTAAAAAATACAAATTTTCTAAAAGAATTGAAATAGTTCAATTTTCAGTTTGAAAAATTATTTTTAATAAAAAAATACGAATTTTCGACAAAATAGATCATTTTTCAACCAAACCTAAAATTTGCAATCAAACCACTTGCAACTAAAATTAAAAATATTTAACCAGAAAAATAAATTTTCAATAAAATAGTTCAGCGTTAACCAAATGATATTTTTTTCACCAAACAGCTTGCAACTAAAATTAAGAATCTTCTACCAGAAAAATTAATTTTTCATAAAGCAGTTTAACTTTGAACCAAGTAGTTGAATTTTCAAATAAAATATAGAAATTGTCGAAAAGAATTGAAGTAGTTCAATTTTCAGTTTGAAAAATTAATTTTTAATAAAAAAAACGAATTTTCAACAGAATAGTTCCTTTTTCAACCATAGCTACAATTTTCAACCAAACCACTTGTAACTAAAATCAAGAATCTTCAACCAGAAAAATGAGTTTTCAATAAAATAGTTCAGGGTCAACTGAATGATATTTTTTTAACCAAACCACTTGCAATTAAAATTGGAAATCTTCTACCAGAAAAATTAATTTTCAACAAAGCAGTTTAACTTTGAACCAAGTAGTTGAATTTTCAAATAAAAAAGATTTCAACTAGAAATAAAATAGTTCAATTTTCAGTTGGAAAAATTAATTTTTATTTGAAAAAAAAACGAATTTTCAACAGAATAATTCATTTTTTAACCAAATCTGAAATTTTCAACCAAACCACTTGCAATCAAAATTCATCAAATCAAAAAAATCAACCAAGTAGTTGAATTTTCAACTAAAACATATAAATTTCCAACATGAATTGAAATAGTTCAATTTTCAGTTTGAAAAATTAATTTTTGATGAAAAAACAATTTTTCAACAAAATAGTTAAGTTTCAACCAAATTAAATGAACCAAAACACTTTCAATAAAAATTAAGAATCTTCTACCAGGAAAATTAGTTTTTAAGAAAGCACTTCAACTTTGAACCGAGCAGTTGAATTTCCAACTAAAAAATATAAATTTTTAACAAGAACTGAAATAGTTTAATTTTCAGTTTAAAAAATTAATTTTTAATAAAAAAAAAAAAAATTTCACAAAATAGTTCATTTTTCAACCAAAGCTAAAATTTTCAACCGAACCACTTGCAACTAAAATTAAGAATCTTCTACCAGAAAAATTAATTTTTAACAAAATAGTTTAACTTTGAGCCAAGTATTTGAATCTTTAACTAAAACATATAAATTTCGAACGAGAATACAAATAGATCAATTTTCAGTTTGAAAAATGAATTTTTAATAAAAAAAAAACAATTTTTCAACAAAATATTTTAGTGTAAATTTAAAGATATTTTTTTAATTGAACCACTCGAAATTAAAATTAAGAATTTTCTACGAGGAAAATTAATTTTTAAGAAGGCACTTTCACTTTGAACCAAGAAGTTGAATTTTCAAATAAAAAATATAAATTTTCAACAACAACTGAAATAGTTCAAATTTCAGTTTGAAAAATTAATTTATTATAAAAGATAACGGATTTTCAACTAAATAGTTTAGTATTAACCAAAAGATTAATTTTTAACCAAACCACTTTCAATTAAAATTAAGAATCTTCTACCAGAAAAATAAATTTTTAAAAAACTATTTCAAGTTTGAACCAACTAGTTGAATTTTCAACTAAAAAAAAAAGTTTCAGCTAGAAATAAAATAGTTCAATTTTCATTTAAAAAAATTAATTTTGAACCAAAAAAAGATTATTTTTTAAATAAAATAGTTGAATTTTCAACCAAAAACATTAATTTTTAACAAAAAAGATTAATTTTCTACATTCTTTAATTAAAACATAACTACATGTTTGAAATTCTTTTTAAAAACTACTTTACGTGCACTGTTGCCTCCCCTTAATAGATTGATGAACCTGAGACTAAGGTTGCGAGTGCAGTGGGGGTAAGAAAAAGTGGGCGGGGCTAGATTTATTATTTTTCATATAGAATCTAGACCTCAAAGTTTATATCTGTATTTCGAGGGGCTTGTCCTCCCATACGTCGGGGTGATTTCAGCCTCGTTGATTTCTCCCTGATCTTGCGCAGTGGCTCCCCACAACTTCCGGGTTCTGCCGCCAGGCGGCGCTGTTCCGAGCGCCGAAGCGGCTTCCTGTTATTCGAACTTGAGGAGAGTCACCCCGGCTCTCTCGGCCTCTCACGGCGCGCAAATGTATCGCGCGAAAACGGCGACCAGTGCGTGCGGCAAGACCGTTTTCGCGCGGATCGGTCGAACGTCAACTCGCAAAAATAATAAAAAAATTTTCTAAAAAACGTAATTTGAAAAAAATGCCTTTCCTAAAACGAAAGTGTCGTTGCCTCACAGTTTGGTGCCAGTGATTAGAAGTGATAAATTAGAACAATTTTCAAAATTCAAAATGAAAAACTTTGACCTGCAGAGTGAAATCCCACCTCAAATTTGGCCCGGAATCGGAAGGACGAGAAACCCGGAAACCCGATTTTGTGACAGACGTTAGAAAAGGGATAAAGAAAATAAGTCCGGGATCATATGTCTGAAGAAAGTTCGGGTGATTTTCTTATCAATTTGGGACTTGTTTTCGAAGTTGAAGGTCGACAAGTGGCGGGAATTTTAAAAAAGGATAATGAGGAGTCCTTAGGTCTTCTGGAAATTATTTTCGGGTCGTCATTTTCGACCTTCCTTGACGTATTTCACCCTCGACGACTAATCAATCGTCGGGACATATGTATATCGGTTAAGGACGTAATGTAGAGACACGAAGACGAGTTACGAGTTAGTACCTTCCTTATATATGTATTAAAGCTACAAACCATGTCGAACGCTGGTTGGCGGGTCCAATAACGTAGAATATTTTTAATATAACATACGCTAATCGCAAAACGAAATTATTTCGTGAAACGCAAAGTTATTATAAAAAATGTGTGTGTGTGTGATGAAAATTTAATTCATGTGGTGAAAAGTTTTCCTGTGTGATAAAGACTTTTTTCGGGTAGTATCGAATTCAAGTGGTCCAATCGGCAACGAGTGGTCCAATCAAGAAAACTAGTGTCGTGGTCCAAAATCTAGTGGCTTAGTCCCGGAGATACTTTATTTTCTTCGATCTCTACAACCTGTATTTTTTACGAAACAGTGAACGAAAGTATATATCCTACGGGTATAAATCAATTTATTAAATGAATTTAGCAAATCTGATAAATTAAGAAATATTAAAAGTCGTATAATCTAGTATAATTCATCGAATAAAGCCTAAGAGAAAGATTTAAAAGGCAGAGCCTAAAAGTAGAAATAGAGTAGCCCAAAATTAGGAGAGAAGCCTAGATGACTAAAATATATAGTAAATTAAAATTATAGGTTCCTGAATTGAAGCAATGAGAGAAATTTCGAATTAAAGATAAATTAAAATAAAAGGGGGTTGATGAAAGGCCGGATCAACTTTTGTTATAAAATCTAAGGAAAATCTAAAAATAAGAAAAAGTTTTTGGAAAAAAAATGGATTTTTGAAGCCCTAAGTGTCCTGGGGCATTTCACTTTTATTGTATGGTTTTTTGGGAAAGTGGGAAAAAGTGATGATTAAAAGTGGAGGAAGGATGCTGAGGGCGAAGGATCGGTAGACGAATTAAAATTGTAGTTGGAGGAACATAGTGATGGCGAATTCGAGCAGATACAGCAGTTACAACTGTCTGACGAGTTGGGACAGCTACGATCGTATTCCAAGGTACTTTACCATTTTTTTCAGTTTTGAAATTTTAGGTTAAGGAAATATTTTTATTGAAATTAATCATTATTGATAATAATCTTCGAATTTATTCGCTTCGTCCACACACTCAGAAAAGTGTTTGTTTGAATCAGGTCCATGAATCTAGGAACTCTCAAATCGAATTTTGGGATTCTTCATGGCTCAGAATTTTGGGCACCAGTTAAAATTTTTGGGCTCCTTTTTACAAAAAATTAATTTTCTTGTGGAGGTGCTAATTTACATTAAACTGGCACATCCACTTCCTAAAACCACGAAATGGTGAAAATTCAATTACACAAGAATTTCGGGCTTCTGAAATCCGCAAAAAAAGATCCCAAAACAACCCTCAAGTTCCAAAATCAACCCCCTTCAAAAATTTGAATTTTTCACAAATTTAATTCCAGCGTATTTTTGAACTTTTTTTGGGCACCTCGAAAATACCTATTTCGATTTTTGGGGTCCAACCTTTAACGTTCAAAATAAACCCCTTTGTACCACGTAAATATGACTTCATCAAAAAATAATTATTTTGAGAATTTTACAGAGTCAATAAAGTCTCTGAATTTTTGGAAAAATTGTATCATGTTTTATTATAAACATTTAATATTGAAGAGGCTTCCATTGAAAATATAAAAAATTTTAGAACCTTGGAAATGGAATACTTTAAAATTTTATATTTTCAAAATTTAGGAATTTACGATTGTAACTTTTCAAAATTCCAAAACTTTGAATATGTGAATCTTTAAAGTTAAAGAGCCTTCAATTATCCAAATTAAAAATTAAAAATAATGCAAGTTTTATGTGTTACAATTGAAAATTCTGTAAATTTGATTACATTTGAATTTTCTTTAATTTGGAAGATTTAGAACTGAAAACTTGTCTTTCGATCTTCAAAATCATCAAAATTTAGGAATTTTTATTCTTGAATCTTCAAAATTTATGAGTTTTCAATTATAGCTCTTCAAAATTCTAGAAACTTTAATTCTTAAAAATTGTAGAGTTTTTAATCACGAAAGTTTACAATTAAAAATTATGCTAATCTTACGTTTTACAATTTAAATTTCTGTAATTTTGATGCACCATATTCGAAATTTAATTAATTTGGAAAATTTAGAATTGAAAACTTGTCTTTTGATCTTCAAAATCATCAAGATTTTAGAATTTTTATTTATACATTTTGAAAATTAAAGATTTTTCCATAGTGAACCTTCAAAGTGGATCTATTAAAAAAAAACGTTTAAAATTACATAGCTACAAAATGTGAATTTGGAAAATTGTATAACAAGCAATTCTACATTTATTAAATCCAAAATTTTTTAATTCTACGAATATCTCTTTAAATTTGCAGAGCTTTGAATTGTAAATCCTTAGAATTGAAGAATTTTTAATTTTCGAAATTTAGAATGGAAATTTATGTTAGTTTTAATTTTTACAATTTAAAATGCTGCAATTTTAATCCTTTACTTTTCAAATTTCTTTAATTCGAAAAATTTAGGAAACAAAAGCTTGACTTTGACTTACGATCTTCAAAATCATCAAAATTAAAGAATTTTAATCTTTGCACATTTAAAATAGAAGAGTTTTTAATTATAATTCTTCAGATTGTAAATCTTTAAATTGGAAATCTGTGAAATAAAAAAAAAATTTAATTTTGAAAATCTACACTTAAAAATTATGCAAGTTTTAAGTTTAAAAATGTAAAATTCTGTAATTTTGGTAATTTATATTTCAAGTTTCATCAATGAGGAAGATATGAAAATGAAAACACTTGATTTTCACAGCATTTTCATTTTTATATCTTTAAAATTCAACAGTTATCAATTGTAAATATTCAACATTCTAGAAGCTCGACTTTTTATCTATTATTTAAAAAGTTTTCAACTTTATACATTCATGATTGAAGAATTTTAAATTTCAAATAATTAAAATTGAAGAATTTTTCATTTTAAATCTTCGAAATTACACTATTCAAAAAAAATGTTCTAGATTACACACCTTTAAAATATACAGGCTTAATATTGAGTAATTTGTAATTCCATATTTTTAAAATTCTAGAATTTTCAATTTTAACTATTGAAAATTACAGAACTTCAAATTGTAAATCGTTTAAAATTGATATGTTTTCAATTTTTTGAATTTACAATTATAAAATATCTAATTTTAATTCTGTACTTTCAAAATTTCATTAATTTGGAAGATTTATAATTGAAAACTTGTCTTTCGATCTTTAAAATCATCAAAATTTAGCAATTTTTATTCTTGAATTATTAAATTTTATGAGTTTTCAATTATAGCTCTTCCAAATTCTAGAAACTTTAAATCTTCGAAATTGTGAGTTTTTCATAACAAAAATTTACAATTAAAAATTATGCTAATTTTATGTTTCACAATTTC
Source organism: Andricus grossulariae (assembly GCA_011634705.1). Classification (NCBI taxonomy): domain Eukaryota; kingdom Metazoa; phylum Arthropoda; class Insecta; order Hymenoptera; family Cynipidae; genus Andricus; species Andricus grossulariae. The sequence goes on along the minus strand of JAABKJ010007545.1, from coordinate 231,913,591 downwards.
TGTAATTTTTATGCACTATTTTCGAAATTTCAATAATTTGGAAAATTTAGAATTGAAAACTTGTCTTTTTATCTTCAAAATCATCAAGATTTTAGCATTTTTATTTATACATTTTGAAAATTGAAGTTTTTTCCATTCTGAATCTTCAAAATGGATCTATTTGAAAAAAAAACTGTTAAAATTACATAGCTACAAAATTTGAATTTGGAATATTGTATAACATTCAATTCTACATTTTTCAAAATCAAAATTTTTCAATCCTACGATTATCTCTTTAACTTTATAGAAATTTAAATTATAAATCCTCAGAATTGAAGAATTATTAATTTTTGAAATTTAGAAATAAAAATTATGCTAGTTTTAATTTTTACGATTGAAAATGCTGCAGTTTTAATTTTTACCTTTAAAATTGAAGAGCTTTTAATTATAATTTTTCAGATTGTAGATCTTTCAATTAGAAACCTGTGAGATAAAAAAATGGTTAATTTTTGATATTTGTACTTGAAAATTATGTCAAATTTTGTAACTTTAATGATTTATATTTCAAATTTCATCAATGAGGAAGATTTAAAATAGCTTTGGTCGCTTTCTCCACTGCACTTAAGTTGCAATCTGAATTGCACACGAGAAAAGCATCTGCAACAATTTTATTATGTTTTTCAATAACACTCAGTTATAAGCTTTTGTTCATATATAATTAGACAAATTTTTATAAAATTAAAAAATAAATTGAATTATTGAAAAAAAAGCTTTGAAGATAAATTTAATTTTGAATGAGAAACATTTAGATTAAAAGATTTTTCACTCCAGAGCGTTATAACTTAAACGAATGCGAACTTCATTAAAAAAAAGTGTAGTCACCAAAAATTGTAATATGAACCCAGTGGACACAGACATAGGATGTCGTAAAGTTGTCATAAAGATGTCGTGACGATGTCGTAAAGACGTCGCCAAATATTGTGCCCACTGGGAAAACTTTTTATACTGAAATCCTTTGAAATTTCAATTATTTGAAGTAAATTTATATTGCTTGAAAATTGATCAATTTAAAATTGTAAACTATACTTTCCAAAATTCAACCAACTCAATTTTAATTGAAAAATTGAAACCTATAGAAGAAAAACATTAAAAATTTAGCATTCAACATGAAAATTTAGAATTCTAAAATTATAGCTATTTAAAATTAACAAATTTTTTAATTACTGATTATCTATTTAAGAAAGTTTAATTTTGTCATATTTAATTTTTTACTCATTTTTTAATTTAAAATAGTTTACTTTTTAACACTTCTTTTAGAATTATTATTTATTCTTGAAGTTTTCTAATATAATATTTTTCATTTGCAAATGCTTTGTTGGTTTAAATCTTCAATTGAAAATAAAGAAACATTAAGATATTACGTTATAAAAATTTAAAATTGAAAACAAATACAAAACAAGACTGCTGTGATGAGATTCCAATTTTTTAAATGTTACAAATTTAAGCCTTTCAATTCGAAAATGCTTTATACTTACATATAAAATCATTCAATTCCAAACCATCAAGGCTTTATTCATATGAAATTTTGAAATATTTCAAAGCGTGGATTGTCCTGAAATTTCAAATACCTGAATTTGAAACTACAATTATGAAATTAAAAATTCAAACCTTCCAAAAATTAATCTAAAATTTAATTTTCCGAAGAAACTTTTAATTCCAGGCCTCAAATAATAAATTATTTTAGAATTGCGCATCCAAAACTATAATTTTAAATTGAAATTATAGATATTTTAAAGATGATAAATATATTATTATGAGTATCATACTGTAGCAAGTCACATTTAAAACTACTAGATAGATTTTTTCACTGAAAATGTAATTTCTGTCAGAAAAAGTCACTGATGTCATTTTTACCATTCACAATTGCACAATTTTGAATATTGCATGAAATATTAAGCACCTTTATGATAATTATTCTAAACACATTGAAAATGATATGCTTTCTAATTGGAAACTTTCAAAACCTACAAAACAAGTGAATTATGAAACACGTGTAATATTACTCTCCCGGCTTTATCCCGGTTTTCTCCTGGTGCAAGTTTCTTCCGGCTTTTTTCCAGCTCTCCGATTTGGTGGGCACCCTCAGAGTTGTTACTTTATGATTCCTAACCTAAAAGTGGGACAGCTTACTCACTGGTTTATTTTCCTCCTCCTCACTCGATTCCACGTAGGTCTCTTCATCGCTGGTACTATAATTATTATCCATCTTCATAAAAATAAAAATTGTGCACAGGACAAGGCGAAATTAAATGAGCAATTATTAATTAAAAGCACACGACACTCGACATAAAGTCACATGCGGTGCGAACTGCAAATGGTGCCTATCGAGGGTATCGAGTTGCCAAGCCGGTACATACCGCGCTTGCGCAGTGCATTTTTGAACGACTAATAGGAATTTGGTGGGCACTTTAAAAATGAGGAATAATTAAATCGTTGTATTTTGGTTATTAAAAGTGAATAATTTTTATTTGATTCAACAATAAATCATTTTTGAATAAATATTAATTGCATTGAGCCACGATGGTAAAATGTCACGTCTACGTTAGGCTGGATTTGGATGAGTGAAAATGTTAAAAAAAAAGGTTAGGTTTCGTCATAAAATAGTTCTGATATTAGCGCAGGTTTTATAAAATCGCATGCAGGAATCAGAGTATAGAGTATCGAATTCGCCTGAAAGAGGTCGAAATGACGACGAATCGACGTCACTTCGACGTTGATTTTTAAACCCTGTAAATTACAACAAATTTCGATGCAATCACTTAAATTACAGTAAATTATCATTTACAAAAGTATCTGTGGAGCATAATAAACATAGTCGAAAACCGACTAATTTCGACGATAATTTCGTCTCGACCATCATACGGCGGTTACGATGTCTGGTCGACGTCACCATTATGACTGGGTAGGCTTTTAAGGATGTTTAGGGATATGTAAGAAGGTTGGATGGGCGTTTAGGGATCGTTTAGAGAGTTTGGGAGGTTGCGGGCAGTTTGAAAGGTGGCGGTCATTTAGGGAGGCAGCGGACATTTAGGGAAGTAGTGGACATTTGGGGAGGTCGGGCGGGAATTTGGAGAGTGTCCCGATTCCTGAAGGCAGATAATTCTGATTTTCAAATTTCATAATTGAGAGAAAAGTGCGTTGGCCAATGACCGTTGACACGTCTCCAAAAAGAGCAAGAATCTCTTTTGATGAGGGTTCGCGTCAACCTTGACCTCGACAGATCTGATCCATCCTGATACATCTGCAACCCTCTCCTACTACTTTTTCAGACTTATTTTCGTCTCTTTCACTGTCTGCCTATATTCTGCTCTCTTCTTTTCATTTCTGTCTTTACTTTTCAGTCTATTCACTCGGGAAAATCCGAACACAGGACTACTTGCTGAAAATAGATATCATCTCTGAAATCTCACTTCTTGTCTGTACTAAAAAAATTTACACCTCTTTGGTAAAGGAGATTAAGCATTGTTAGATAATTTTTTTTATAATAGGTCCAACAAATACTAAAAATAATAGAGAAAGAAAATATGATCTATAACTACTAATCCAATTACAAAAATGCACATGGCGCCATTTTCGATTATTTCTCGAACCATCTCGAAATTACTCGAAACAATTTGAAACTATTGTTGTCGGGAAACCCGTGTTCGTGATTGGATGAAGCTTTGAGTAATTATTTTTTTTTTTTATTAAAAAAAAATATGCAAACTACAGGATTATGAGAAATGTAAGGTTATTTAAATAATATATATTCAATAATAATAATCAATGTAAGATAGGTGTCCGGCATTTTGTTATACACAATTTAATTTGTAAATTTTTGAAGATTTCAAAAAAAAAGAAGCTTTTCAAGAGTTTTCAAAGGGTGGAAAAATGTAAACTGATTATTTATTTTGAGAATAAATTTGAAGAAAAAATTGAGATTTCAAAAAATTTTAAATTATTTTTTTAAATTTCGAAAAAGAATGGGAAAAATTTTGAAGCAAAATATTTCAATTAGCAAGATTACGAAGAATCATAAAAAAATTTCAGTAAGTTCAAGAAACATTTCGAAATTTAAAAAAAAATTAAAAATTTATGTAAAAGTTGAAAATATTATCAAAAAGTTTTAAAAAATTTACATTTTCGAATATTTGGGAAACAAATTTTAAAGCTTTTTAAGGATTTTGAAGGGATTTACGATGATAAAAAAATTTTCTTAGAATCCATGGAAAAATGTGAACTGATTTGTTATTTAAGAAAATTAATTTTAAGACAATATGTGAGAAAAATTTAAATATGACGAAAAATTTAAAAAGATTACAAAAGATTTCTAGAATCATGATAACAGATTCTGGAAGATTTTCAGGCAACTTTTGTAATTTTTCAGAATTTTCAGAACATTTTCGAAAAAATTTTAAAAGATATTAAGAAGATTTAAAAGTTTTAGAAAAATTCGACAAAATAATTTGAAACTTGAAAATATTTAAAAAAAATTAAAACATAACGTAAGTTTCTGATGATTTTGATAAAAAATTTTGAAGCTTTTTAAGAAGTTTATGAGGTTGCAAGAAAATGAAAAATTTCTTGAGATTCCTGGAAAAATTTTTGATTACTTTCCATTTAAAAAAAAATTAATTTTTAAAGCAAATTTGAATTCCATTTTATTTTCTTATTGAATTTAAAATCTTTTTTGGTTGAAATAAATTTATGTTATCAAAATAATATATTTAAGAATTTAAAAATAATAATCAATGAAAAAAATGTCTTTTTGTCATTTAAAAAGTCGTTAAAATTCAGGTTTATGAGAAATATAAGGTTATCTAAATAATATATTCAATAATAATAATAATCAATATGAGAAAAGTGTCCAGAATTTGGATATCGAAAATTTAATGTGTAGATTTTTGAAGATTTCTAAAAAAAGAAGCTTCCTATAATAATTTTAAAATGTTTTTACAGAATAAAGAAAATTTCTCAAAATTCCTGAGAAACCTAAAACTGATTATACATTTAACAAAAAAATTCAAAGAGAGAATGGACAAATATTTAAAAATATTTTAAATTATTTCTTCAAATTGCGAAAAATAATATGGACGATTTTAAAGTTAAAATGTTCAGTCTAGATAGGTTAAAAAGTTTTATAACAAATTCAATCAACTTTTACGGACATTTAAAAGTTTTAAAAAGATTCAAAATTAATTTAAAACTTGAACACATTTCAAAGAAGCTAGAAAAAAAGTACTTTTTTTTGAATATTTGGAAATAAAAACTTTGAACCTTCTTAAATATTTTGAAAGGTTTCACGATGATAAAAATTTCTTTAAATTCATGGGAATATCTAAACTGATTTTTCATTTTGAAAAAATAAATTTTAAAAGAAAATTGACAAATATTTTTACTTATTTCTTAAAATTTCTAAAAAGAATATAGACAATTTCAAAGCCAAATTCTTCAATTAGCAAGATTACAAAGTGTTATAAAAAATTCGTGGTGAGTTTAAAACGTATTTAGAAGTTTCAAGAAGATTCTAAATTAATTTGGGACTTGAAAAAAATTTTAAGAAGATAAAAATGTACATTTTTGAAAATTTTGAAAAAAAATGTCGCGGAATTCATGGGATAATTTAAACGGATTTTTCATTTTTATTATTATTATTATTTTTTATTATTTATTTATTTATTATTATATTTTTCATTATCATTATTTTAATTTAAAGAGAATATTCGAAAAGAGTTTAATATATATTAAAAGATATCTAGAATCATTAAAACAGAATCTGAAAGATTTTAAGGCAATTATTTTAATTTTTAAGAATTTTAAGAATATTTTTGCAAAAAATTATATAACTTCAAGAGGTATTTGTAAAGTTTGAAAGTTTTAAAAATGGTTAAAAAATAATTTCAAATTTGGAAAGATTTTCAACAATTTTAAACGCAATATTTTTGGAAGATTTCGAAACATTTCCAAATATTTCTACAAATGTCGAAAAAAATCTCAAAGATTTAAGGGTAGTTATTTAATTTAAAAAGATTTTTCAAAATTGTGGGAATAATTTGAGACAGTTTAAAATATATTTTATCTAAAAGTCCTGAATATCTTTTAAGCTGACTCGAATTTTTCCTAAAATTTAGCAAAATCCTCTAAAATAAATAAATTACACTTTTACAGAATTTGAAGAAAATTCCGAATAATTTCAAGGTTTAACATTTTTGGAAATGGTTGAGGAATAATTCGAAATTTGATAAGATTTACAAAAATTCACAACAAAATGTAAATTTTTGAAGATTTCGAACAAAATTTTCAAGCTTTTTAAGAAGCTTGAAAGGCTCCATTAAAAACTAAAAATTTTCTTGAGATTCTTGGGAAAATTTTTTGTTATTTTGGAAAATTAATTTTCAAAGGAAATTTGAAAAGGTTTCAAAACATTTTGAAATATTGCTACCAGTGTCCCAAACATTTTGGATGATTCAAGCGCAATTTTTTTTAATTTTTAAAGATTTTTCACAATTTTAGGAATAATTCGAGTAAGTTTAGAAGCCATTTATTTTTAAAACTTCTAAGAGTCCTAAACATCTTTTGAGCTGACTCGAATTTTTCCTAAAATGTTTCAAAATCATGTAAAATAAAAAATTCCACTTTTTAGACATATCTGAATTCTTGAAAAATCTTCTTTAATTCCCTCAAAAATCTTACGAAAAAAAATATTTCTATTACCTTGAAAAGAAATTAACAAATCATTTATCCCCTCAAATTATAATTTGGGTGAAATTTTTCTTTCTTTCTTGACTGATATTTTTTGGTCGAGGATTCACCCACTCTGTTAAAAATTCATTTTTTTTAAATTGCAGATTCATCATTTTAGTTAAAAATTCATCTCCTTTCATGACAATGTCACTATTTAGTTAAAAAATTTGTGTTTTGGTAGAAAATTCATCTAGCTACATTTTTAGTAACAAAAATTCACTCTTAACAAACAAATTATTCAACAAAATTTGCCTAATTGTTAACCAAAGAAATAAGCTTTCAACTAAAATGATGCATTATCATTCAAAAAATAAATTTTTAACCAAATAGTTGGATTTTCAACCCAGAAGATGAATTTTCTACCAAAAAAGACAAAATTTCAACAAAATAGATGGATTTTCAAATAAAGATGATACATTTGTAACAAAAAACAGTATAGTATAATTTTTAATAAGAAAAATAACTTTTTAGGCAAAAAAACTAGAACTTTAAACCAAAAAATACCAATTTTCAACAAAATAGATAAATTTTCAACTGAAAAAGGTAAATTTCAGACAAAAAATTAAATAGTTTAATTATCAGTTGTAAAAATAAATTTTTAACTAAATAAAATAAATTTTTTATCAAATAGTTGAATTTTTAACCAAACAGATGCATTTTCAATGAAAAACTAATTTTTAACAAAATAAATTCAATTTCAGCGTGAAATATCAATTTTTAACCAAAAAGAATCATTCTTAACAAAATAAATACATTTTGAACCAAGTATTTCAATTTTAAATGGAATTTTTAACCTAATAGTTGAATTTTCAACCAACTTAGATTATTTTTTACCAAAAAATACTATTTTTCAACCAAATAGAGCAATTTTTAACTCAAAAAGATAAATTTCAAACAAAAGATTGAATAGTTTAATTTTCATTCAGAAAAATAAGTTTTTAACCAAACGAAAGAAATTTTCAATGAAATAGTTAAATTTTCAGAAAAAAAACACTAGTGTTCAACGAAAGAAATTAAATTTCATCTTGAAAGATAAATTTATACCAAAAAAGAATAATTTTTAACAAAATACATTTTCAAGAAAGTATTTCAAATATAAATAAAATTTGCAACCTAATAGTTGAATTTTCAACCAAGTAGGATTATTTTATAACAAAAAAGACTAATTTTTAACAAAATAGATAAATTTTCAACAAACAAAGATAAATTTCAATCAAAGGATAGAATAGTTTAATTTTCAGTTAGGGAAATAAGCTTTTAACCAAATAAAATAAATTTTCAACAAAATAGTTAAATTTTCAAGAAAACAAAAAAATTTTTAAACAAATAGATAAAATGTCTGAAGAAAAATTTGTTGATAACAATTTTAGTCAAATATTTAGTTAAAAAATTGATATTCAATAAAAAAATAACTTTCAACGAAAGAAATTAACTTTAAACCAACAAGGTGAATTAGTCACCAAGAAGATTAATGTTCTATCAAAAAAGACAAATTTCCAACAAAATACAGACATTTTCAACTAAATTCTTGAATTTTCAACTGGAGAAGATGTTTAACCAAACGTTAAATTTAAAATTTATAATTTTGCAAAAATTTTTTCAAAATTTTAGGAGAAATCCGAATCATTTGAAAAGATATTTAGAAGTTTTGAAAAAAAATCAAAATAATAAAAAATTATAAAAGACTTTAAACAAAATATAGATTTTTGAAGACTACAAAATAAAAGTTTGAAGTTTTCAAAGATTTTACAAGGTTTCCAAATAATGAAGAAATCTTTTTAAATTCTTTGGAATATTTGAAGTGATTCTTCATTTTTTTTAATTAATTTAAAAATAATATTCAAAAAGAGTGAAAAAAATTGCACATAATTCCTAAAACTTTCAAAAATTTATGAAATATTCTTATATTTTTTCGAAACATAAAAAATCTTAAATTACCTTTAAGCTAATCAAAATTTTCCCAACATTTTGTAAATTCTTATAAAATAAAATAAAAATCGTAGGAATTTTCTAGATACTTTTTCCACATTTCTGAAATCTTCAAAAATCTGTGTTTTTATTTTTTCGAGAAACACTGGAAACTATAACCTCAAAGAAAATGAAGAAAATTGAAAAATAAATAGTAATTGAAAATATTTATTTTCTATTAAAAATGATGTTTTCCTTTGAATTATATTTTGCCTACATATTTTTTTTATTCTGGTCTGAAAAATCTTTTTTGGTTTCAAATTGGAAAATTTTGTTTAAAATTTAACTTTTTGGTTTGAAAATTTATCTCTTCAGGTTTTCTGGCAAATGTAACCATTTTCTTAAAAATTTGTCTTTTTTGGCAGAAAATTAATCTTCTCTGTCGAAAATTGATGTATTTAGTTAAAAATTCACTTTTTTGTGAAAAATTCATATTTTTGGGTTTAAAACTGAAACGTTTTTGTAGAAAATTGGTCTCTTTCGGAAAATGTTTAATGATTTTTAATTAAAAATGCAACTGGTTGAAAAAGAATATTTTTTGGTTAAGGATTTAATTATTTTGTTGAAAATTTGTCTTTATTGGATAAATTAAACTTTTCTATATTTTAAAATAATATATTTTCAGACTGGAATATCAATTTATCAGAATTTTGACGATTTCGAAATGAAATTTTAAATTTTCTTTTAAAGATTTTGAAAGGTTTTAAGATAATAAAAAAAGTCTTAAGCTGCTCAGAAATATTTAAACTGATTTCTTATTTTAAAACGTAAAATTCAAGAGAATATTTAAAAATATTTTGTAACATTATACAAAATTTACTGAATTGTCAAAAACGAATCCTGAAGATTATAAAAAAAAATTAAGGAATGATTTGAGTCAATTTAAAAAATATTTTGGAATTTTATATTAAAAAATCTTTTTGAAAGGCAAATACACAAAAAAACTTTAAAAAATTAATATTTATACGAAATGTTCATTTTCTATTACAAATTATTTTTCCCCTCAATTTATAATTCGTATAATTTTCTGTTGACTGTAAAATCTTTTTTCAAATACTTTATTAAAAATTTGGTATGTGCAAAAACTATAAAAGCTCGATCCCGAGCAAGTTAAGAAAGTGGTGTATTTTTAATTATTGTACTGAAATTCGACGGTTTTTTCGGACATGTAATAAAATTAAAAAATTAATTAAGTATAAAAGTCTGTGTTAATACTTATTAGAGACAAATTTTTTTTTTATTTCTTACTTTTAAAACGTGATCAATGAAATATTATAGTATCAGTCATTGAACAATTTGTTTCATTTTGAATGTTTATCATCTTAGGGTTCTGAATTCTCATGGTGAACCCCTTAATTTTTCCCTTTCATAAGTTTTGCAATTAAAATTAAAATGGTTGAATTTTGAAAATCATAATCAATAATTTTAAAATTGTTAGTTTTCAAACAATCTGAATTTACTAAGAATACTAGAAATTTCGAAGGGATTCAATATAAAAAAGTTTTAATATCACAATTCTTGATAGTAAAAATCAGATTCGTTTAATTTTTGACGTTTCACAGTAGAAATTTTCAAGTTTTAATGTTTCCTATTTCAAATTACATTATTTTGACAATTTCTTCAGAATAATTTAATTTTAAAGATTTATCGTCCAAAAATTTTCCAGAATGAATGGTGAAAATGATTATAATTTTTTTTATCTTAGAAACATTGCTCTCATCGATTTTAATGTTAAATTATAATTTTTCTAAGGATTTAATTTAGTTTTAAATATAAAATTGTCAAATTTGAAATGATTTGAATTAAAAATGATTCGAATTGAAGAGTTTAAAATTATTCAATTTTGAGTGCTTTTAATTAGAAATAATAAAATTTGAATTGTCTTGAATTTTAATTTATCCAATTTTTAAAATTTCATCCAGAAACTGTTCAATTTTGAACGTTTTGAAGTTTTCCTATTCTAAATTCAAATTTAGAATTTCCTATTTTAACCTGAAATTATTCAATTTCCAGATTCTTCGTTTCAAAATAAAACTATACCATTTTAAACGCTTTGAATAGGAAATTACACAATTCCAACTCTTGTCTAATGAAATTGTCCTCGTTTAAAAATTATAATCTGAAAATTTTCCATTTTGAGATGTTCTGATAAAAAACTTTTCAAGTTGAAATACTTTTAATTTCTTAGATTTTGGATATTGGGAAATAAAAATCAAGGGGATGCATGCATTTACTGTGAGTATAAATTAAAAGTCAATAACAATAAGAAGAAATGAATTTTCGGTAGATTCGTTTTGATTTAAAAGTCATAGACTTTCATTTAATTAAAGTCAAATATTAATTTTAAAAGAGTGATTTTCAACAAAATACATGAATTTTCAATTAACAAGATACCTTTTCAACTAAAAATATAACAGGTTAATTTCCAGTTTGAAAAATAATCATTGAACCAAAGAAATGAATTTAAAAAAAATAAAATAAATTTTTAATGAAACAGTTAAATTTTCAACCAAGAAAATTAAATTCCTATAAAAAAACATAGATTTTCGTCAAAAAATACATTATTTAAATTTTCAGTTAATGAAATGAATTTTCAACCAAAAATATCAATTTTCAACAGAGAACTTTTGGTTTTCTATCAAAAAAATTAAATGCTTTTAACACAATAGTTACATTTTCAACTACTGTGATAAATCGTCAAAGCAAAAAAATAAATTTTTTATCAAAAACAGTTTATTTAAACCAAAAATATAAATTTAAAAAAAATTAGTTGAATCCCTAAACGAAGCAGACCAATTTTTGAACCAAATGAGGATTTTTAAACAAAAGAGTTGCATCTTTAACTAAATATTGTAATTCATCAACCAAAAAAGATGGTCAAGATTAAAAAGATTTTATTAGAAAAAAAATCTCATCAAAAATTTTGAATTTTCAAGCCAGAAAGATGAATTTTCTGCAAAACAGTGAGATTTTCCATTTTATTCCAAAAATTACAAATGTTTAACAAAATACACAAATTTTCAGCTAAAAAAGATAAATTTTAACAAACAATAGAACAGATTTTTCAGCCAGAAAAATTATTTTTCAACCAAATAAAATAAATTTTTAATGAAATAGTGAAATTTGCAACAACAGACATTCCTTCTAAACTAGGAAGATTCGATTTCTTTAAAAAAAGATCAAATAAAAAAAAGAATGGAGTAGCTCAATTTTCTGTCAAAGAAATGAATTTTTAACTAAAATAATAAATCTTCAACCAAAAATTAAAGAAAAGTGATTCATTTGAATTTAAGTGTTGTGAGCTTCTTTTCTTTGATGTACTACTCAAAAAAGTTACTGTTGAAAGTCGAATTGAATTCACAGTTGAAAAAAAGTCGAATTCAGTGGCACACCTCTCTCACTCGAAAACCGATTTGCCGGAAAGATTTAAAAGGAAATCAATGCTTATTTGTTTTCGTGGTTCGGCAGTGTATCCCTCCGTGAAATGGATCTGGCTTCTCTCCTGTCCCTTTCAATCCTCCACTGCACTATTCCTCTCTGTCTTTCTCTCACACATCACAGCAAATGACACTCAGCTATGTAGAAAGTCTTCCATCCTGGAGGTGATGTGATCTCTAATACGATTCCACCTACACGCTATTTCTACAGAATTCTACGAAAATTATCTATTCCTTAAAAACCATTCTCTACTTTAGAGGAAGATATATCCTAATACATAAATTATTTACCAAACTAGAACACTCTGTAACCCTTTCTTCCGAGAAAAACACTCCCCTCCGTAATTTCTAATCATTTCCCCTACTCTTCCTCTCACACTCACTTATACTTCCTCTTCCTAATATCCAATCCCTTATTACCCCCATTTCTCTGCACATTTCCTACTTTCCCTCCCCTCATTCTCTTCTCATTTCTTCCTGCCTCATGTCCTCTACGTCTTCTCTTCTCATTTTTCATTATTTCCCCTTCCCCCCTGCGTCCATTTCTCATAACTTTACCAACTCTTCTTCCCCTCCCTTCCTTTAATTACTCATCAACGCATTTCCCATCAATTCCTCTACTTCCTCTCAATTATTTTCCCTACTTCTATTTTCCCACCCTCATTTACTACCACTCACCCTACTTTCCTTCTATACTTTTCCATCACTTCCCCAACTTACCCTTCCTTATTTAGCCTCTCCCATTGCCCCTCATTTTCCTGCACATATCCTACTTCCCCTCCCCTCATTTCCTTCTTATTTCATCGTCTCTCACATATCACAGCAAATGACACCCTGCTATGTAGAAAGTCTTGCATCCTGGAGATGATCTGATCTCTAATAATACGATTCAAACTACACGCTATTTCTACAGGATTCTACTAGAGTTATCTATTCCTTAAAAATCATTCTCTACTTTCGAAGAAAATATATTTCAATACATAAATTATTTGTCAAACTAGAATACTCTATTACCCTTTCTCCAGAGAAAGACATTCCCGTCACTAATTTCTCATTATTTTCCTCACTCTTCCTCTCACACTTACTCCTACTTCCTCTTCCTAATTTTCAATTCCTTATTATCCCCATTTTCCTGCACATCTCCTACTTTCTCTCCCCTTGCTCCCTCATCGTTTCCTTCTTCCTCATATCCTCTATGTCTTCTCTCCTCATTTTTCCCTATTTCTCCTTCCCCCTTTACCCATTTCCCGTAACTTCGCCTACTCTTTTTCTCCTCCCTTCCTTTAATTTCTCACCAACGCATTTCCCATCAATTCCTCCACTTCTTCTCACTTATTTTCCCTACTTCATCTTGCCCACCCTCATTTACCATCACTCACCCTAATTTCCTTCTATGCTTTTCCATCACTACCCCTAATCACCCTCCCTAATTTCGCCTCTTCCATTACCCCCCATTTTCCAGCACATATCCTACTTCCCCTCCCCTCATTGTCTTCCTATTTCATGCTCTCTCACACATCACAACCAAAGGACACCCTGCTATATAGAAAGTCTTTCACCCTGGAGATGACGTTATCTCTAAAACGATTCCACCTACACGCTATTTCTACAGAATTCTATTAGAATTATCTATTCCTTAAAAAAAATTCTCTACTTTCAGAGAAAATATATTTTAATACATAAATTATTTATCAAACTAGAACACTCTATCATCCTTTCTTCAGAGAAAAACACTCCCCTCCCTAATTTCTAATAATTTTCCCTACTCTTTCTCTCACACTCACTTCTACTTCCTCTTCCGAATTTCCAATCCCTTATTACCACTATTATATCTATACCTTAAACCTATATACCTATCTACCCTTCACCTATATACCCATCCACACATCGCTACTTTCCAACCGAGCAATTCACGCCTACCCTGAAAGTGAAACGGCTTAATGATATAATAATAATAATAATAGCTGAATGATAAACGTACCGGAAAACAGAAAGGGTCTAGACGGGCGATAGAAGGGTATTATCTTTAGGACCTTCCTAGAAGTTCTAGATAGAGCCTGGCTAAAACAGCGTTACAAAACTAGCCTGGCCCTCCCTATTTCCCCCGATTAGCGCCCGATCAGAAATAGGGAAAACTAGCTGGGGCCCTTCCAAATCCCGCCCAAGAGAGTTTGTCATAAATATATAGGCGTGCAAATCATATAATAATAATCATCAATTAAGGGCAGTAATCACATATGAAATCATTATTTCTTTTCAAATCGATCAACATTTCACAGCATGCGTGCAGTGCATATACATATACATATATGCGCAATGCAAATGTACCCGCGCTTCGGGCATATTTTTCGATCATTTCTACCGGCCCTAATCCTTTTTTTTTACTTTTTCTAAAGTAAGTGTATGTAACTTTCACCTGAACGTAAAAAGCTGTACCCCCCCCCCTCCCTCTTCTTAATGTTGCGCAAAATGTGAACGTGCGCTAATGTGCTTCTTTTATTTAAATCTATTCAATTTTTATGCAAGGTCTCATCCTAATCAATAGAGTTGACCTTAGAAAATTGGTAGCAGTTATAGCATTTATTATCAAGACATGTCAAGCAAAAAAAAAATTAATATTACAAATATTTAAAAACAGTTTCTAATGTCTTCTTGTATTCCAACTGTACAAAGAGATGACTTTATAATTGAAAAATATTAAATTTCAATCCATTCAATTATTTCAATCTTCTGCATGTTTAACGTGTTTCTATTTCTATCTTTCTCAAAATATTAAAAAAAATGAAAGTTTAGATAAAACTGCATATTTTTCTGCAAGAAGAAAATGGCGAAATAAACTCTATAAGGTAGTTAATTAAATACATTACAGTTTATACTGTTTCATATAATACACCTAATATACCTAAATTTACAGCAGTTGTGAATGTTTAAAAGGTAAGTTTTGTATTATAAACTTATCATTACAGCTTTCTAATGTTTTTATTCTCGAAATATAATATATACTATAAATTGTATATTAGGGCGTATCAAAAAAAGAAAGCTGCTTGCGCGAAGTTCTAATAGCAATGAAAACTTTCTTTTTGGGAGTCAAAAACACTCTCCTAAAGTTTCATAACAAAATGCCTTCTGTCTCTGCATTGTAGATATAGCTAAAAATCACAAAAAACGAAGCACTTCTTCAAATTTAAACAAATTTTTTTTTTTTTTTTTAGATTTAAATTATCAATAAAAATATTGGATTAAAAGAAAATATCTCAAAGTGGTATATTGCTCTTTATTTCACAATGAAATTATATTTCGGTGTCTAAATATGGTAAAAATGTTTTCGAGTGTACCTAGATTTACACTTTTACAGTGAAGAGGTAATTTAAATAATTTTTATCCAGCCCGAATAACGTAGAGGATTAAAAAAAAAAACCAGAAATAAATTTTTTCGCTATTTTCTTAGAGTTATACGACTTGTCATCCATGTGACCATCATACGAGTTTTATATATTTCTGAAAATATATTCTGAATAGAATCAAATAAAAAAATAGTCGGGACATATATTAGCTTATTATAATGTCATCAAATTATCAAAGTATTATTTTTACGCTGATTTCTGATATTAGTTTCAATTTGGACATCTTGTTTAATTTTTGAACCGAAGTCATTTGTAGTTTCAGCAATGAGCAAAATCTAAAATTTCTAATTTTTCAATATCAGATGATATTTTGATGCGTTCAATATATGTTCCGTCTATTTTTTTAATTGATTTTATCCAGAATATATTTTAAGAAATATATAATACTCGTGTGATGGTCACATGGTTGACAAGTCATATAACTTTAAGAAAATAGCGGAAAATTTTAATTCTGCGTTTTTTTAATCCTCTACATTATTCTGGCCAGATAAAAATTATTCAAATCATCTCCTCACTGTCAAAGTGTGAATCTAGGAACACTCGAAAACATTTTTACCTTTAGACGCCGAAAACTAATTTTGTTGTGAAATAAAGAGCAATATATAACTTTGGGATATTTTCTTGTAATCCAAAATCAATAAAAATGATTTTAATATCGACATTATGCATATATTATGGGTGTAACATATTGAAAATATATTCTTCCTAACGTATATCAGACATTTCATGGTCAAATAGTCGAAAAAATTGCCGTAACTCTAAGAAAATAGCGAAAAAGTCGACTTTTTTTCGATCTTTTCAAACTTCAATGTCAATTAGGGAGGATGAAAAATATTTTGATGGAATTAGTGCTAAACAGGTATAAATCTAATTGCTCTAAACTATTCTTATTGATAATTCACATCTCAAACAAAAATTTTTGTTGTTAAAATTTGAAGAATTGCTTCGTTTTTTGTGATTTTTAGCTATATCTACGATGCGCAGACAGAATGAATTTTTTTTCTTATGAAACTTCAGGGGAGTGTTTTCGACTCCCAAAATAAAGTTTTCATTGCTATTAGAACTTCGCGCAAACAACCTTTTTTTCGATACGCCCTATTGTATATTGTTTCCGAAAATTGCTGCGGTGAGCTTCCGCAAAGCAAATACATTTGATATTTTCGAAACCTTGTAGATCAATGTACTTTGATGTGCTGATTACCAAAATGAATGTACAAATTCCGGAAAAATTCATTTTCAAGGTCAAAACTTAAAAAATTAGTCAAAGTAGGCGGCTAACGCTTACAAGGAAGGGTTTCGTAGCCTATCAAGATGTTAATTTAAGTCTTAAAAGAATCTTGAGACAAACTATTTTTTGATGTGGTACAAAAAATTTGATTGAAAAAAAATGTTGGAGAAAAATATGCAAAGAAATTTCATGAAAAAAATTGTTTGGAAAAAAATATATTTAATATTCTTTAAAATCAGCATTGTGAGTATTCTTAACCAATTTTTTGTTTGGATTTGTCATTCAATGTAGTTCATTATTTCTGTGCCATATCTAAAGGTATTTTTCGTGACGGTAAAACATCTAAGCCTAGTGTTAAAGCATTTTCGTTCACTTCGTCCAATTGCGTATCAAGATCTAGTTCAAACAGAGGGTCCTGCTCAAGTATCTCAGCTTCACAAATCACGGAATTACAATCACTATCGTCGTCGACTAATAAGATTATACTCACATTTGAGGAAACGCTAAATCTTGATGTAAAATGCGAGTAACCATTTTTGCAGTCACAATCGTCTGTTCTGACATCTTTCAGTGGAAAAAAAGGCAAAGGGAGCCTAATCTTCTAGTTTTTCAAATCGGTCATAAGGACTGTCATAAATTTGCTTATTTTGTACAACTTCAAAATCCGAAAGAATTTTTGTAATAGTACTCAGTTATACCTATAGAAAATAATTTGCATCAAAAATATCACATGAAGGATACAAAATAATGCAGCACATTGAACGACAAATCTAAAACAAAAATTGGAAAAGAATACTCACAACGTTGATTTTGAATTATATTAAATATATGTACTCAAGGCTCGGAATTATAAAAATATCATAGACATAAGGATCTATGAGACAATTCAAAATGACAATTTAAATTGTCATAACTTCGGGAAACTGGATTTTTTCAAAATGGAAAAATATGTGTCACGTTATTTCCTTTGAAAAATAACATAATTCATCAGCGACCGATTCTGTGATTTGAAGTTGCACTGCCTGTCTGATTTGAAGTGGATTCGATCTACGGTCAATCATAAGATTACTGCAAATTACCAAAATTTTCATAATTTCTCGTAATTTTTGATATTCAAAAATTTCCGTTGAATTTATTATTATTGCTCCTTAAATCAAAAATATACAATATACTATTATAATTACATTTTTCTATTTAATGGAATAAATTAATATAATTATGTACTTAAAATTCTGGTTTCATCCTTCAATGTTACTTTTATACCTGGCGTAATGCACTGTTTTTTTAATATATTTTTTTGAGCAAATCAGTGTTTCATGAATTAAAATTTAATTTATAAGCTTTTTAAAAACTTGTTTTGGAACTCAAAAATATCAAATGTATTTTCAAATGCAAAAAGCAATGTACTGCAAAATTGGTTAAATTGATTAATTGTTTATTCGAAATTATAGACCTCCCTTTATGTTTTTCCTTGTATTGTATTTCTTTCCAGTTACTCGGGAATCAGCAATAGGACTTGTTCTTAATTCGTAAAAATAAATGCAAACCGATAATGACATTCTGAATTGAAAAGTTCTGCGCATAGGAAGATACTCGGTAAGATTAGCAATTTCGTAAAAAGTTTTTTTCTCTGAGCGTTGCTACAGAGTACAAAATGTCGATTTCAAAACTCCAGATTTTTCCGGGTCAATTTTTTTAAATCGCTGACCTCACACTCACCAGTCCAATTCCAGGAATAAATGAGAAGATCTTCAATAATTCAGGCTTTCAAGTTGAATTTTTTCTCCAATGTTTACACTCCGATTCAATATTTTATTCTGCGTTCTTTGAATTTTTGCATTTTGTTAATGGAGAGTACACTCATCAAGTTGAAATGCCTTTCGAAATCTGGTTTTGTGCTAGGTGTCATGTAGATTGAATTGCTGTCCATTTTGAAAATTTCTATTCATTCTTCTGTTTTTCAACTTAAGCTTCCATTCCGTTAAGAAGTCAAATCTTTCCAATCTTACCGAGTGGTTGACAACTCAACCGATCCAGTTCGCAACTACTTCTGTCTTCAGGATATCTCAATGACTCCAGTTATTTGAATGACTATAGCATATTTCACTGTCTTCAAAATAATTCAATAACTTCAGAAAACTTCAGAAAACTTCAAGAACTTCTGTAGACTTTAGTGACTTCTGGAAATTTCTCTGACTTTAGAAAATTTAAAAAGATTTCCCTGAATAGGGTCATCCACAAAAATTTTGTTTACCTTATAGTTGAGTTTTTTATAAATGTTGACTCCAAAAGAATTTAACTGTGAAATTGAAACTTAATTCTGTTTATTTTATAATTTATAATAATATATTAAAAAGTGACAAAAATCAACCGGAAATGTCGATTTTTTAGACGAAACATGTGGCGCCCCCGTGACTGGAAACACGTTGTGTGATGTGACGCACCTTCAGAGCCGAAGAAAATGCATGGCCATTTTCATAAAAACAATCCAAATAATTAATGGTATTTATTAGAGATTTTAGATCATATACTTTAATATGCAAAAATATTTAAAAAATTAGTAGATGACCCTATTCAAAAGACTTCGTTCACTTTTATAGATGTATTTAAACACATTTTAGAACTAAACACGGTACCTCATATAAATTCAAACAGCATCATTGTTCAGGATATTTCCAAGACTTTAGATGACCTCAAATTGTTTCAAGATATTTTAAAGAAACTTACTGACTTCTGGAGATGTCACTGGACTTCACGATACTTTATTGACTTCAGGAGATCACAGTTACTTTAGATTATTTCAGGATATTTAAAAAAAATTCACTGACTTCAAGATATTTCAAGTGACTCCAGGAGACTGAAAAAGACTTGAGATATTTCAGGGACTTCAGCAGATTCCAGGAGATTGTAGAAGACTTTAACACAAGATGTACATCGGACTTCACAAGTTGTTAATCCCTCGTTTATCATTTAAGACTGTACTATTAAACTTTGAAATTTTCAATTTCTGATATTTCAAATCAGTCCAATTAGGACGTTTTTAGTTTAAAAATAAGTCCACAAACATATCTATGTAATTGTAATATTTGTTGAGTAAACAGACAAGATTTAATACAGTATAATACAATTTTTGAAGTTCCTTTGTAAAATTCACCAATTGAAAAAAAACTTAATCAGCAGTTATTCCATAATTAATCCTTTATGATCGTTTTCAATTCAATACTGTACAATTTGTTATTTTTGCTTCGAAATTAATAAAATTGTTCCCAATGTCTTAACATTCAATTACCACATATTTCAAGAAGTTATAATTATTTTTTTCACGATAAAAGTGTAATAAACAAGCGCGTTACAGCCAATCTACGGCGAAGCCGTTCTGGAGATATCTTACTCATCGAGTTTGAAAACCTTGTTTCGAGAAAAAAGCGTTTAAGTTAATTCGACATATGCACGGCTCGGTATTCACGCTCGAAGCCGCTTCACTTTAAATGCTATATCTCCGTAATTAATGCTCGGATATTTATGAAATTTTCAGAGAGTATTTTTAAAATGTTATGCTTTTGGAAAGAGTAATAAAAAATCCATGTTTCAAAACCCAAAAAGGTAGGGACCCCCTTAACCTCGTAAAGCCCCAGTTGAATCGACGACCCGCACCCCCCGACCTCTCATGGTTAGTATTAAATACAAGTGGGAAAAGTGACGCTATATTCATTCTTTAATTATGAATGTGATATTTCCTTATTCTAGGTAAAAATTATATAGGCTTGTTAAACATTTCATAAATAATTTCAGTTTTAAGGCTATTAAATGGAAATTCTTCATTCTTGAACAGTATTTAGCATTTGTAATTCCAAAGCTTAAATTTACCAAATTTCAGGTTTTCAGGACATTTAAAAATAGATCGTGCCATTTTCAAGTTCTCCAGGCTCTTGTTTAAAATACCATACCTTCTCCAGATTTTTTAAGTTTTCCAGGCTCTGTAGCAGCATTGTTAATTTCTTTCTAACAAACAAAGCACGAATTCATATACATCCTGGCTCAAAATGTGACGTCGATATGCTAAAGTGGAAATGACACCGTCTTGACACGCCAAAATAAAACCCTTTGTGCCCCACTTTAATCCGGGTGATTTAGGGAAAGCAAACGTTAGCTCGAGTGACATCGACTAATCCTTCATATTTCTGCGGAAGATGCCGTGCATCCTCTTGTCGAGGAGCTGTTGGTGAAATTTTACCTCAAGTGATCTCTTCATCCGGGCCTTCAGGAGGGAGTACAAACAAGCTTTTGTTCACGTGCATAATCTTTCGTGACACGAAGTGAAGGGATCTGATCAGTCGGTACTGGAGCGCCATAAAAGGTTCAGCAATAGGTCGATTGATGCACCTCGATGACCCGAACAAATACACTAGATCTCTTTTTGTTGTACTTTGAATACCAAAAAAGTTTTTCTCATATAAACAAGGTAAAAATTGTTTTTTGAAATCTCTATACTGAAAGGAAAACATTGCTAAATGGCCTGTCTAGCTCAAAATCTTATCCACCTGGGATATCAGTCGGAGCTTCAATACTTCTAAATTTCTTGATCACAGCTCTTTTACTTTTCGAGATATGGTGAACAGCAAAAAGTTAAGCACATACACACGAAAATTTTTAAAAAATTGTACTTTCGAGCTGCTGAGGTCAAATTATATAGAAAAATGTAAAAAAAAATAGATTTAAAAATATAGGTGATTACAAACCTTCCTCTATGAGGAAGCCATACAGGGTGGTGTTACCTTGAAAGAAGCCTCTCTGGAAGGTGACGTTGTAAGATGTCACGCGATGTTTTCCAGATGAGATAGTAAATCTGGTCTTACAAAAGCGCATCAATCCAAGCCATGAACAGGTAGCGCTGGAGGATTCTGCGTCTTTGCAGGCGCACTCATTCATGAGCAGGTTCTCCCGAGATCCTGCTACGCCTTTCATTGAGCCGCGTTATTCGTATATCTCTTACCACACAGGTCCGATTATCTGAACTATGCTCTCATTTAGGATAACTGTGAAGATCTTATACAGATCGTTTAGACAAATTAATGGCATGTGATTTTCAGGGTCAGACAAGCTGCCCTTCTTCGGGAGGAGCACTTTGCGTCCTCCCACCAGCCACTCTGGAATAGGCTCTTCGGACTTTGGGTATCAGGTAAAAATGCGGGCCAGATACTAGTGGGTTGAAGAAATCTTCTTCCACCAGAAGCTTTTGATACCATCTGGTCCCGAAGCGGAATAATTCTTCATTCCTCTTTATACTTTTTTCACCTTTTCGGTAGTGATAGGTTGGCATTCCTCTTAAGGTGTTATATGTTCACTGCATACCTCCTTCCAGCTATTTATGTTCTGTGTATTTTCTTTTAGTGGCTGCTGGACTTCCTAGACTTCTCTCAAAAATGCCTCGATCTCCTCTGGTTTGGGCAAGTGGTGCACAGTAACTGGAGGGTCTTGGTAGAGTCGAGACGGATCAGAGAAAAACGGTTTATTTTCTCTGATCCACCTCTCCCTTCGCTCTAGACTTCCCCTAGCGTCAGATGGTACCCTTATTCTGTCCACAATATGCTATGTAGTCAATCATACACTGAATGCGGGATGCGTATTGTCTTGTCCAGCCTATCTTTGTGCTGAGTTGGGGCAGGCGCCTTTTAGACTAATAGTCAGCGGTTGGTCTCTTTTTCTGCTGTCCGCTTGTTCTGGCTGCAGTAGCGTAGGCACTCTCCGTATATAACCCCTTCTTCGGAGGTCCTCGGCACGGTTTCGCAACAGTTGTTGCGAAAAATGCGAGAGCTCTGGATGTTTCTCGCACCACAGAACATGCAGTCGCGCCATGTAACCTCTTCATGCAGGGGCTCCATTAGTATCTTAGCACTCTAGCAGGTCGTTTTTTAGTCGATACATTCACTCCAAACTATCGAGATATTGCAGGTCCATTGTCTTGGCTCCATCTTGATTTGCTCCCACAACTCTAGGGTAGTCCATGGCGATTATCTTGGGAGGTTTTCCTTTGGGACCATCCCTGGATCATTGTCCGCGACTGCTATATTCAGCATATTTTGCCCATATTCGGTAAAGCGTTACTCTGTCCGCAGCACGAAGATGTGTCCGGCAGCCCGGTCGAAGGCATGCCTCACTTCTAAAAGCCCAAGTAAAGAAAGCAGATGTAGAAAACTTCCACCAACAGCTCCTCGAAAAGAAAATGCACGGAATCATTAACAGATATGTAAAGGATCTTCCTTATCAATTTTAAGTCAAGAAAGCACTAGCGGTAGGTACAGAGCGTGTCATATACACTCTAAGTACCTAGAACACATACTTTCCCCATGCCCCACGTACGCGGGAACAAAGTATCTCTACAGACACCACGTGGCTCTAAGAATGCTTTGCCATTATTGTTGTCGCGACCCTGCCCTGCAGAACGCTTCAAAAGAGATAGTGTGAATTGCCTAAAACCAGAGACACCAAATTTTCTAGAACTACGAGTTTCAGAAAGCAGTTTCCATTGCAGACTCAAGGCCTGACATCGTTCTCCAGGACTTCGAGAAACGAACTATATTCGTGATCGAATTCGCGGCTCCGGCCGACTGTAACATCACGTTAACCCTCACATGTAATTGAACTCTGCCGGACATAATTTAATGAAGTGAGTAAAAGTACAGAATATTATCGCAATTAGAATAGATATAATGACTTGATAAATATAATTTGCAGCAAGAAACTTTTCGCATTGAGTCATCGGTCGAAC
The DNA here is from genome assembly GCA_011634705.1 of Andricus grossulariae. Classification (NCBI taxonomy): domain Eukaryota; kingdom Metazoa; phylum Arthropoda; class Insecta; order Hymenoptera; family Cynipidae; genus Andricus; species Andricus grossulariae. The sequence continues at coordinate 231,890,023 of JAABKJ010007545.1, read as the reverse complement.
TGTAAATCGATCCCTAACTTACCAACTCTACTTTGCAAGCTGGTGGTTTGTGAATGCGCCTTCATGTTTTTCTGATTGAGGTTTCCAAAGGAACCCTTTTGGGTCTCCACAGGTTTCTACTGCAGCTCAAGTTCTGAAAAATACCAACTTTTATTTAAGCCGCAACTTTAGTGAACCCCCAGTTTGGTTATGGAATAATATATAATATACTATATTCAAATGTAAGTAATATTGTTTTCTACATTATAGTGCCTTTTTGATGCCGAGAGCTTTCAATATTTTTTGCCACAATTTTTTAAATAATTATATAACCTCAAACATATTTTGTATGGAAAAAAGGAAAAATACGTTTTAATTTATTTTTACAGCAGATTATTTCTCAGGGGTAAGGATATTAGAATATATAAAATTGCGACACTTATTGAACCAAAATACATCTGATTTTGAGCCATACAAAAGGCTTGCCCCCTGAGATTATACCCTTTGCAAAAAACTTCCCTTATATTCGTTCTTTTTCCAATACAATTATTTTTAGAACTTGCTCCAAGTTTAAGAGAGAAAGAATTGACGTTAAAAGCATGTAATTTCTGGGGAAAACAAACTACGTAATAATTTTTTTCGATAAGAGAAAATTCTGCGATGTGAGATTTTTAAAATACATAAAATTATGGTAAAAAATTTGTTGAAAAATATTTTTTAATTACGATAAAATTACAATGTTTATTTGACATTTGGAACCAAAAATTTATGCATAAAATTACGATTCTTCGAAAATGTAACGTGTAAAATATTATATTCTAAAGTACCAACACATAAAATTATAGCTTTGTGACCAAAATTTATGCCCACCTGTTATTTTTTTTATAACAGCAGTTTTATCCTCCCGCAAGCCTTGTAAGGGAAAGAAGTGTGTTCTACAGCATGAAAAATTATTTTTATTTAGAAAGGAAAATTATGGAGTACATTTTTGCAGCAATTTTTAATTGTAGAAGGTGTAGTCTTTCAAATATTCTTAAATTTATGAATTTTGGAAGATCAATTAAATTAATTATTTGCTTAAAAAAGGTATTGTCAAAGAGCACTTTCTATTACAAGTAGTAGAAGAGCAAAATCAATGTCCTAATGTAACCAAATCGACAATTATTCAGGCAATTAAAGAAAATTAAATAGTATTTTCTGTTTTTACCTAAGCGATCTCTTGTACTTGTTTCATATATATGATATATAAATATATAATTTTAAGAAGTTGCACTTTAGAGTTTAAAAATACATTGAAGGTTAAATTTTCGACAAATCGTAAATATAGGTATTTTCAAAATATCACATCGCAGTATTGTAATTTATAGAGAAAAAATCATACCATCATTTTTCTTTTTTTCAACAAAATAATTGTACAGTCTTTAAACCTCAAATCTATCCTTCTCAAGCCTTAAGCTAGTTCTAAAAATAGGTTTATCAAAAAAATAAAAAATACCTCGTAATTTTTTTTCGAAGAGGTATAATCTCAGTGGTAAGCCTTTCTAATTTCTTCAAATCAGATGTATTTTGGTTTGATAAGTGTCGCAATTTTATATCTTGTAAAATACTTACCTCTAGGAATTAATTTGCTTTGAAAATTAATTGAGTACGTATTTTTTTCTATATATAAAAAATATGTTTGAGCTTATATAATTAAATACGTTTTCTAAAGCAAATATTATGTGATAAATACTTTCAAAGTGAATAAAAAGTGAGTGAACGTTGAGGTTTCTATAGAAATATTGAATTTAGGCTGAAGAGGGTAATTTACCTAAAGAATAAAAAGAGTTAAAAAAGTGAGGTTAGGTTATGTTATTATACACAAGTACAAGGATCAAAAATGCGAAGTAGATCTGCCCCGGAAGATATTAATGATATCAATTTTTCACATTTCACACATCCTCTTTTCCCTAGAGAGCCAAAACCTATTAAAATCTTCCCGTTAAACCTTGACTCTCTTATTCTCTCTTCCCTTGCTGTCTTCTCTCTCTCCATGCCGTTTTTCCTAACCAACTCATATACCTTCCTTCCTTCCTCGTGCATCCTTCTCACTTCATCCATCTGCAGTCCATTTGTTTTAAAATATCTTTCCCTTTCAGCCTCCATCACCCCTCTGCTGTTCTCCTCCTCCCACCAACACTCCCTGAACAGCTTCCTTCCCCCCTCTTCAAAAAATTTCTCCTTATATTTACACGCCCGACTCCCTGGTAGAATCCCTACACTCGTTCTCCCCGTCTCTCCCATGACAATAAAATTAGGCGTGTTCCTTGCCACCCACAATGTCCACTTATCATACCTCTCCTGTATCCTATTTACCTCTTCACTTACCGTCCATCCCCATACCTCTGCTCCATACAATAGCACACTCATCACTAGCGAATCAAACAATTTCATTTTCCTTCCAAAATCATCTGCGAATAACTTCTTTCCCAACCCCCACACCTGCCTCATCACCACATTGGCCCTCCTCACTCTGTCTTTTATGTGACCATCCACTGCCCCATTCCTCCGAAACATGAACCTCAGGTACACAAACTCTTGCACCTCCTGCACCGCCTCTCCCTTCCACTTCTACTCCCCTTCCTTATCCCTTACACCTCCTTTTCTGAACACCATAACCTTGGAGTTGTTCGCATTCAGCTCTAACCTGCTCTTATCCATGTATCTTCTAAACCTCTTCAGAATCTCCTTTAAGGCCTCCTCGCTCCTTTCCAGCAACACTATGTCATCTGCATACGCTAGTGACCAAATTCTAACCCCTCCTATCCTGACTCCTCCTAACACCCTGGCCTTCAGCTTACTTTCCATATCCGCGATTAAAATCGCAAACAGCATTGAGCTAAGCGGACACCCTTGCCTTAACCCCCTATCCATCCGGAATTCCTCCGAAATCCCCTCCCCTTCTCTAACCCTATCTTTGGTCTCTTCATATATCTCCCATGCCCTCTCGATCAGGCCTCTCCACTCCCCTATCCTCCATCGCCTACCACAACCTTCCCCTATCCACCGAAGGAAATGCGCCTTTTAGATCCACGAAAAACGCGTACACTCCCGACCCTTTCTTCGCTAATTCTCTATCCACCACGTGCTGCAGAACGTAAATATTGTCGATAGCACTCCTTCCCACCCCAAAGCCTGCCTGCACCTCCGGCAATATTCCTTTCCCCTCGACATCCTTCCGCAGCCTCTCCGCCACCACCGTCGCGTATACTTTATACGCCGTATGCATTAGCGTAATTCTTCTATAATTTTCCTGTCTGTTCCTGTCTCCTTTCTTATACAGTGGCACTATTAACCCTTGCCTCCACCCTCCTGGGAATCCCTCCCCCCTCCATACTTTCTTCAATACCTCCTTCAGCCTGTCCCTAACCTCTTTTATACTAAACAGCCATGCTTCGTTTTCTGCCCCATCCAGACCTGCTGCTTTTGATCCTCTTAACTTCCTTATCTGTTTCTCTATCTCCTCATCATCAAACTCCTCCATCTCCGCCTCTCGCGTTCTTCTATTCCCACCATCCCTCTTCCTTGAATCTGAGCCCTGAAATGATTCTTTAAAAAACTCCCTCCACTTCTCACTCACAATCTTCTGGCTTATCCCTACTCTACGCTTTCTAAACCTGTTTATTATCTTCCAGACATCCCCCTCTGTCTTAACATTGCTTAACTCCTCTTACAGATCTTTCTCCTTTTCCTGTTAGTTCTTCTTACACATAAATCTAAACACCTTCCTCATTTCTACGTACTCCTCCCTTTTCGCTGTACCCTCTTTCCACTTCCTGTACTTCCTCTTCACCTTCCTTTTCATCTTTTTACATTCCCTATCCCACCACATCAGGATGTTCAACTCATAGGCGGAAATACCATTCAACATCTTGGTAATGGAGAAACATATACATATTTTGGAATACCACAAGCGGAAACCCAAAATGTGCGCGTGTCAAGAACGGCCCTTGAAAAAAGGTATCGCGAAATTCTGAGAAAAATGTGGGCTTCTGAATTATCTGGAAAGAATAAGATCCAGGCGGCCAATATGCTGGCCGTTTCTACACTGCTCTGCACGTTTGGTGCAGTAAAATGGAACGCCGATGAGTTGAAGCAACTTGATCGAAGCACAGGCAAGATGATGACAATACATCGAAGTCATCATCCTAGATCTTTCGTGCCTCGAATATACCTCCCTAGAGATGAAGGGGGTAGAGGCTTGCTAAGCTTAAAGTGTATTCCTAGAAGAACGGTTCGGGCTACAGCCTGCTAAGTTCTAAATAGTGCAGATTATCTCATGCGACTTGTACATCAACATAAAGTCGTTAATGGGGCGGCGTTTCTATACCGGGCCACAGATAGGGCCGCAGAGGAGATAGGGCTCCCTTTTTGATACCAGCGACACCACAAATAACGTAACATCACTAACACCTTCGGTGCTCAAAAGTCGTGTACTGGAAGCAGAACATACGCTTCTACTGAGAGAATACGCTGAAAAGCCCCCTCATGGTGAATTCTACGGCATCGTACGTAGAGAAGAAATCTCGATGGGAGAATGATCAGTGTGAGATCTAGTGGAATTTCTCTTTCTCCACCACTCGGCGTATCAGTGCTAAGAAGCCTGATATTGTCCTCAAAGATCTAAACACCAAGATCATTTACGTGATTGAATTCTCGGCACCAGCGGGATGGTAATATCACGGCAAAGGAGGAAGAAAAACGGACTAAATATCAAGCACTTCTTTTCGAGCTGAGGAGGCTGTACCAAGGCTACAAAGTCCATCTTTTAATTCTCATAGTAAGCTGTCTTGGCGGTATGAAAGCTTTATATCTTAGCCGACTTAACAAAATTCCAGCTTGCCAGCGTCAGGCTCATTCCATGGCAAACCGGTTGCAAAAGGCTGTTCTACTGGGATCACTTCATTTGGTCCGTCTAAATCCGCTAAGGAGTGTGTATCAACTCACGTGCCGAAGCAACTAGCCCTGAAAATGGATGGCGTCGAGGCGTCGCGCGCATACTCTGCCATCAGCTGCAAAAGAGGCAGTTTGTCCGTCATGAAGCCCTGACGAGTAGGAGGGTTGCGGTGGTGTGCGCAGAAGGGTTTAGGCGTGAGCCTGCCTGTAACGGCCGTCGGTGCAGATCTTGGTGGTAGCAGAAAATACTTCAGCGAGGCCCTGAAGGGCTGAATATAAGCTGATTCTAAGCCCTAGGAGAAATCCTATGGTGATGACGGTGTATTTAATGTAGGTATAGGGATGTGGCGACTCCATCTTTCGAAAGATCCGGCTCTTGCAGTCAGCCACGTTGATTTTCGCTAACTCCTTAATGCAACGAATTATGCGGTCACGTCAGTATCACGCAGTGCCACCTACAATAGGCCTCTCTCGGATGAAGGCCATGGTTCAGCCAAGAGTGGCAATAGGACCGAACCGAGGCGACGACCAGGAAATGGCTCCGGACAAACGCGAGAACATCGATTTAAATGATCGAACCAACTTAAGAGGGACATTTTTACCTGTTGGCTGAGAAGCTCATCGACGCTAAGAGGATTCATGCGGAGGTTACATGCCCGATGGGTCAATATGCACCCGGAATACGCTCATACAACTTCTCAGTATTTAGGAGATCAGGTATCCTTGTTGCAAAAAACATATATGTAGCTAATACTGCTCTTCCCGATTTGCTCCCTGTAGACGCTAATCTCTGTAATCTGAACTAAAGTAGGACTCGAAAGTGTATTGCACAGCCTCAGTTCAAAATCGAAACTGTGAGACAGCATGAATCAAATATTCAGTGCTTGATTAGCTACATAACATCAAATAAAAAAATTACTCTAAAAGTTAGGGCACTCATAAAGTAGAATCAGGAAAATTTCACCTTTTCTACTCATCCTTCCCGTCTGTTCAATTAAACGTCACGTGCCGTTAAAAATCCGTCTAGTCGAAAAGAAACTCAAGTCTTCTGGGAGCAAGTATATAGAGATACTTATCATCTAAATGAAGACTCTTCAGACATATCACTCTTTCGTAACTTTTGCTGAAGGCAAAGGTTAAAGGGTTCAGAGGATGAGTGTCCACTTATTACTGTTGGAGGAGTGAAGAAACTTATCGCTAGAACTAAGAACATTTCAGCGCCACGGCCAGATAAAATCAACAACTTTTGGTGGAAGAAGTGCACTTCTACGCACCAACATCTAGCTTGTATATTTACTACTTTCTTAAACGGAGAATACCCACATCCTCCAGAGTTAGATGTCACGATTCAACCAGAGGCAGAAGCAGAGGTTCAGCAACCAAAAAGGCGATAAAAGTGGACATACCAAATGAACAGAGATGTGATGCCCCTTTATTTTCAGGCAGAGAAAAGTGGGCAAAGTGAGAGGAGAGAAAACCATCGAGTCTTCTCACTTAAGTACCTAGAGATAGCCACAAGAATAAATTATCAGAACTTAGCAGATCAAAAACGTTCAATATCTGTAAACAAATTGCTTTTGGCTATTGAATTAGCTTTCATAAAAATGAAAGTGGAACAGCAGCTTCCTATTGATGAACTGCCTTAGGAAGATGTGGACAACGAAGACCTGATTAAAGCTAAAGGCATAGGTGCTAGGGATAATGTACGTCAAGGGCCGAATCCACAAAGGCATCCTCTGCCCAAGATAAGCATCACGAAGGATCTGCGTACACTGTTAGAATACCTAAGCAGCAAGGTTCTACCTAAGCATTTGAACACCACACTAATTGCTTTAGAGGTGCAAACTCCTATATTTTGTGCAGCTGTAGCAACCGTTAGAACTTTGGTCCTCACAACTAGGCCGACAAATGCAGTCTTAGCCCAAGGAAGGGATCGAGTTCTAACTAAGGAAAGCAACAGCAAGCAATAACCATGAAATGTGGCTGACTAACATCACAGCTTCAGATGATTCAACTGTTTTGAAAAGGGCAAGTAACTAGTTTGCTGCAGGTCCAGACATGGTGCACAAATTCTGGTACATCCATCGAACACCCAGATCTGATGCCAGGCTTTATGCTCAAGGGTACTACATATATGTAGCCTAGAAAACCAAACCTTCAAAATCCATCTGAATTTAGATCGATAACCTGTTTTCCAACAATTTATAAATGCCTGACAATCATCATTGCAGATAACATATATTCTCACTGTGATGAGAATGACATCTTAGCAGAAGAACAAAAAGGATGTTGTAAAAACACGCGAGGCAGTAAAGATCTAGTCACCATAGCCTTTGTTGCCATGAAGCAATCTCGTAAACATCATAGAAACTTGCACATGGCATACATTGACTACCAGCAAGCGTTTCCTTCCCTACCACATGACTATATGCTTGAAGTCTTAAAAATATACAAAATCTGCCCAAAGATCATCGACTACCTAAGCCTTCCGATAATGCTTTGGGGTACAAGAATCGAGTATTTTCATCATGGACAATCAAGGATAACTAGATCAATACGCATTACGACGAGTATATTCCAAGGAGGCTCCTTTGGTGTATTATGGTTCTGTTTAGCGTTCAACTCATATGGCAAAACACTGAATAGCATGTCCCATGGCTTCCGATGAAATGATAAAGAGGATGGTCATCAGTTGACCCATCTGTTGGCTTGATGCACGACATTGTCGTGTTGCTGAGGATGACGCGTAACATCTTGGTTGATTCATGAGGCGAGACAGTCCCAGAAGGAAGCCGACGAGCCCGATGTGCGGTACCACCACACATATTGAGGACGATTGGTACATCTTGGTTGGGACAAGCAGCAGAGAAAGAAGAAGACCAGCAGAAGCCCTAGTAGGCAAAGAAATTACACCCCCTGAAGTAATGTGAAAGCGGTTCCAGGGGATTAATGCCAAAAAGAAAGGGTGGTGGTTTTTAGTGAGTCCCTTTGTGGCATTATTATAATGACAAATTTGATTTTGTATAATGTGTAATTATACGCAAGGTATAATTGAATATTATATATGTCAGGGTCATTGTAGTGATGCGATTAAGATCTCCACACTACCGTGAAGTGTGGACACTTCACGGTGTGTTGTAGAACATTTTCCACCTTCCCTCGTGAAAAAAAAAATATATCATGATCACCATCATCATCATCCCGTGTGGGGTTGATGGTGCTCCATCGGGCGCCTCCCCAGGTTGCAGATAGGGGAACGCCTCCCAGATATGAGCGGTACCGGGGAAATCAAATACCCGGGGCGGACAAAAACCAGCTAGGAGAAGGAACCCCGAATTAAAACCAGACATGAGGAAGTATGTTAACAACGATTTACCCCAAGAGAGTAGCAGTCTTTCCATCGGTTCCGATCAGGTTCAAGCCCTGGTGGCCAGCGCTGGCCCCGCGGATTTTGGGTAGGGCCAAACATACTTGGAAAGGAGTGTTTGTGAGGAGTTGGGCGGCCCGCTGGACGTCACAGAAGGGAAAGATTGGCGTGATCAGTCTCTCCTCCGATGTATGTGGGAGGGCTTTGAGTCGGCGACTCATAAATTGGAGGAACACCTACAGGACTTACGGGAAGTCATTGGAGAGCTTCAGAGCTTTAGCGACTCTGAGAGCAATATGTGGCTTCTAGTGTGGAAGGGAATCGAAGATGCGGTAAAGCTGCAATGAAAGTAAAAGCAAAGTTCTGTATGGGACTTTGTTCCCTTTCCTCTATCTATTTTTGCAGTTCTCAGTGCCAGAGGGGTGTAGCTGTTGGAGCTGCAGGTATAACCAAAGCTATGATTGATGAAAGTGCTGCTAAGCGAGAGTTTGAAGAAAGTAAGCGTCATAATAAAGCAATTGAAGCAATAGCTCTATTATAGGTTTTATATCTTAAACCTTAGACTTGGTACGGGCGCACATTGGGTGGCCTACAGAAAAATCGGTAATGAAGTTATTGACTTTGATAGATTCGGGAATCTTCTACCACTCTTGGATCATATGAAATATCTCGGTGTAGGTAGCATAAAATATAATCATGAAATATATCAAAATTATGACGCGTTTATATGCGGACATTTATGTCTAAAATTTCTATCTGATCAACCGAAATCGCGAAGTATGTGCAATCCGTATAAGAAGGTATATTTATTATTTCAAGTCCGTCAAACCTTTATCGTCATGAAGGAAACATCATCATTCACTTTAACTTTGTCGGGAACTTCCTCTACACTAGAAACGCAATATTTTCTTGACTTGTAGAATTTCTAACTTTGAATTCGATTCCGAACATAGATGCCGGTAAAAATGTGTTTTACGTAGCAGAAAAAGAAGTTGTTATACCTACAGATAGGTATGAAATAGAGGATGTAAGTCATCGAGTTGGAAAAGGCGAGAGGTAATTACCACGCAAACTAATTATCCTAAGTGATAGGTAGTAAATATACACATTGTTTTTAATTATAATTCCACAGACCTTTTCATTTATTAATTTTCAAATAAAATACATTTATTCAAGTACGTGTAGAAAAAATAAGTTCAACCTCGCCAACAATGTATGAAATTAAGACGGTTGTTAGTTCCAGAAAAACTATTTCAAAATATAATTTGACGATTTGTTTCTTAAGTTTTTCTTTGTACCTGACTTTTGAATTTTGCAGATTCAAACTTAATTGTTTGACGAATTAGGTCCTCATTTAGCGCTTTCATAATTTCTGTGCCTAAATAATTTATGATAGTTTCAATTTAAAAATCTTTACATGCTTCTACATTTTTTGATAATCGTTGAAACCTTCTGAGGGTTTCATCGCCATACACAATAAAAATTTTCAGTTTTTCAATACTAGACTTCTAAAAAATTATTTTTAGGACTATACACCTTTTTCTTCTTGGCCTCAACCTGACCCTGCTGCGTGATATGGCTAGTCCCGTCGCTGTACTACTTTCCGTCTCTAAGAAGTACCGCCTTGTTGTCCTAGCGATCGTAAAGACGAGCGTGCATTTGCCCAATTCAGTGTTTTGTAGGTATAAAGGGGAATTCACGAAACATAAGTATGATACTACTATATCCAAGTGATGTTGGAGATTTGTCCATGTTGCCGAGTCGAAGGTGATTCCGCTACCTGAACTATTCGTAACTTTAATGACCGGTTGAAATTTTCCATGCGAATGAACCTCTAGTCCAATTAGAATCGTCTTGGAAAATGAATGATTAAGTCGGTGAACAGTTGGCAGAATCATTTCTTGTGTGTTTCTCGTCGTGAAATTTGTATACATCATGACCAATCGTTTAGGAGCAGCTGTAGTGAGTATTTGTTTTAAAGGTGTTGATTTGGGTTTGATCCTTTTCATTTTCGGTGTTTCAGGAACAGTTTTATTAGTCTGCGTGTCAGACAAAACTTCGATAGTTTGAGTTACCGTGGACTTTGAAAACTCAAAGACCTGAGAAGGTTCTACCTCTGCTCAAGTGATGGTAACTTGCGACATAGTGGCTCGTTCATGTATTTAAACTAAAATCATTCAAAGAGGTTCCTCAAATCGTTTTATATATGTGAAATGTTTGAGGCGTGGGGGTACCTTTTTTTGTTGAGGGGGAGAGAACCATATGTGTCGAGCGTGGGAATAAACATTATGTCACACATGTGAAGAAAGAACATAACGAGGTGTTTCCTAGAAATTACACAATAGACTAGGTGTTTCATATAAATCACACAAAAAAACCTATCTGTTATGGAAACTATACAAAAGAATATCTATATCACAAAAGAGAATTCGTATCTTTCAAGAAAATTACAGAAAAGGACTCGTTCGTCCCATAAATTACACAAGAAAATTTATATGTCATAGAAGTTACACAAAAGAATATGTGATTTATGTATATCAGATCATATGTCTGAGAATAAGCGTTAGGTCACACATTTAAAGAAAGAATATAACGAGGTGTTTCCTACAAATTACATAATTGATCAGATGTTTTATATAAATCACACAAGAAACCCTACATATCATGGGAATTACACAAAAGGATATGTGATTTATGTACATCACACAAAAATATTCGTATTTTCCAAGAAAATTATACACGTGTGTCGTATAAATCACACATAAAAATTCGTATGTTCCAGGACTTTCACAAAAGATTATTTGTTAACCACCTGTTGCCCATAAATCACGCATAAAAATCCGTTTTATCCAGAAATTGCACAAAAGAATATGTAGCTCAAACCTGCATCCATAAATCGCACATGATATTCCGTATTTTCCAGAAATTACACAAAAAGAATATGTGTCTAATACCTGCATACCATAAATTGCACATAAGAATCTATTTTTTCGAAAGATTACATAAAGGTCTACATGTTTCAAAACTATAGACTGAGTAGGTGTGATGCAATGTGTAAAGCAGTTAAATACCAAAAGCACATGATCTTAGAAACTAACCAATTATGACGTAAAGTAATAAATTACGCAGGTGGTTATAGAAAAGATTCTGTGAAAAAATTCTGAAAACATAACCTTCCAAAAAGTACAGTGAGAATATATAAGATATCGGTTTTCAATTTATCTTCGAACGCATTGTAATCTAAATTAATTTTATTTAAAAATGCAGTGAGCATTTAGCTATACGAGAAAATGTAGACTAAAGTAATCTTTTCTTTTGACTTGTACCTGTTAAAAAGGTAGATAGATGTTCTGGACACTATAAATTTGGCCTGATACCATTGAAGATTACGTGATATTCTATAGATTGAAAAAATCTGGTGCAACTGTTGGTTCCCAAAATTGATGTGGACTATACAGAGGCATAGAAAATTTCCTATGGAAAGTTCGATCACCTCGTAAACAGTGTCGAAGAACAAATTTCAAAAGCTCACCGGGTGCTTCCATACAAGCAGTATAGTAAGGCAGGTACCGATCTCTTATTGTCCTAAGAAGCAAACTTCTTTCGAGCGGGTGTCGCAGGTGCATTGGACAAGTTTCAAAAGTACGGGGGGGGGGTGAAACACAATAGTAGGTAGTAGAAGGGATAAATATTTTCTGTTTTTAAATTCTCATTCTTCGATTCTCAGGGATCGTTATTCGCTCAATCGTCTTGAGTGAAGTACGTGGTAATTTTTTAACCTCAAAAACTCTAAATAATAATGGTGAGAATCGAGGAACTGGTGTATAGCCTGATGGCTATTTCTTATCGTCTAACAGACGCGGAGTGCTTATTGCATCTCCAGACTATTCTGGCGACATGTGACCCTGATGAGATATTCTGGATATCTTATCTATCAGTGTACAATAGTGCGCTACGCTTAGCATACAGAATGTACGTGTAGCGAAGTGCTCAGTTATCGTGTGAACTTTTAGGTATGTGTTTTTTAAAATAGGATAGGGTATGAGGTATGAGGATAGCATATGAGGAGGAGGAAGACCGTATGCACGAGTATGCTGACGCTTCATCAACGATTAGTGGGCTATTCTCCGGAGCTACAGTTGAAATTAATAGTAAGTTTTTCAAAATATTTTTATGTTTCTCTTTCGCTGAAAAATGTTCAAAAATTATATATTCCGAAAGAATGAATGTATACTTTTTTTGCATAAAGTGCAAAAAAAATCTTTTTTCATTTTCTTTTTTGTTGAAAAACAAAAGTAAAATTTGTATATTTAATTCAACAAAATTATTCATTTATTTATCGAATTAGATAACTTTGTACAAGAATATCGTAAAAAATCTTAAATCCTTATTCTCTTTTGAAAATAATAGAATTGAATGAATAATCATGCTGGAATAAATGAAAAAATTCTACTTTACTTTTCAACAAAAAAGAAAATCAAGAAAAAGTTCTTACACCTAATTTAAGAAGATAATTCATTCATTTTTAAATAGATAATTCTAAGCAAGAATATCGTTAAAAATATTTTATTCTTTATAGACTTTTTAAAACAATAGATGCGAATGAATAATTTTTTTAATGAAGTGTACATTTCTTTTCATCTTCTTTCTTGTTGAAAATTGAGAGTAAATTTTTTACATTTAATTCAGCAAAATTATTGATTTATCTTTCGAAGTAGATAATTCTGAACATGAATATCGACCACTTTTCAATCTTTATAAAGTTTTAAAAATAATGAAAGTGAGTAAATTATATTGTTGGATTAAATGTAAAAATTTGACTTTATTTTTTCAACAAAAAAATTAATGGAAAAAAAATGTGTTAAAACTTATTCAACTAAAATATTCATTCATTCTTTAACAGATAATTTTGAAAGAGAAAATCTGAAATCTATCAAACTATCAAAACCTTTTAAAATCTTAGAAATATTTGTGTGGTTTTAATTTCTATTTTTACAGACAACGTAAATTTTCTGGCGTTAGCTGATGCAGTAGCTGCGGAGCGATTGCGTCACCGTCACGCTGCTGAGGAATCCGTCGATGGAGATTCTTCAGGCGAAAAAGAAGAGCACGTTGAGAGAGTTTTCCCTATATTTTATGAGAATTCGCGGTTTTACCCTAAATTTAACCTTAGCGGTGTCGAGGTTAAGGTTAAAATTAAAGAACCACAAAATAATCGGGCCGGTGATGTCGTGGAGTACTGTTAAAACGCAATTAGGGCTTTGTATTATTATTTGATGAGAAAATTAAGGGATAGCAATAGGGTTGGTATAGAATTGAATTCAAACTGTTTCAAGAACGGTAGTGGGGGTATATCTTGTAGACCTGCTCATCAGCATTCATTTGCGGATTCTTGGAGAGTATTATTCACTGTTATTCAAAGCAACGAGGATTTTATTATTGATCAGCCATTTATAATAAATTTTTATTGGGTAAAGTATGAGCACGGTACGCATAGTAGAAACGTTCATTTAACCTACGCGGATGGGAAGAAAACGGTCACTTTTAATGATAGGTAGTTTAATGGTCGGTCCGTTGTCAGAATTCAACCGTTAAGATATTATTCGCCAGGCAGTTTGTAAATATTGCCGGTGTAATAATATTATGAATATCCAACCTTTGAACAAGGTCACAAGTGCACTCTGGATAATGGTTCAAATCTCATTACCAAAACAGGTCAAACTGTTCTACATAATTTAAATATTATGTTGAACGATAACCATTTTTCCCCTATTTTAAATTTAACTTCAGCAGCAAGCAGTGTGGGTTTCTGTATCCCCTTCAACAAGGGGTTTGTTAATCGTGCGGGACATCGGTATAAACGTACATATGTCAAATCTCTGTGTTGCTCAAAGGGTTTGTACTGAATGTATTACCAAACTAAATATAAAGGAGATTTGCCAAAATCGTGGTTTTCGTCAACATATTTTTTAGGGTAAGACAGAAGTCGAGAAATTTGTAGAGCTAGTCACACGACAGCAAAATAAACTTAGTCAAATAATTTGCATTGCCCACAATGCAAAAGGTGTTGACACACAATTTATTTTGAAGCACCTTGTGGAAAAAAAGGTACAAGAATTTGCCCCGACATTGCGACAAATCACACTAGTAAAATAATTATGCAGATGGGGCGTACCAACTTCATTAATAGCCTGAGTTATTTTCAGGTAGGTTTCTCCACCTTTTTAATACACCTGGTCACATTGATTAGAAGGGTACTTCACCTGTTTCCGAGTGTTCCTCACCAGACGCTATATCTGCAGAAGCTAGGAAAGAGTTTCTAGAGTGGTAAGAGAGCCTCGCAAAAGACCCTAATTACATATTCAACTTTCGAAAAGAAATGGTCGAATATTGTATTGACCACTTGGCGAAGATGGCCAGATTCGGAGTACTGCCTTGAGATAAAACATGGGTGTGGCACAATAGGCTTTATAGCTTGAGCGCCAGGGGTGGGGACTCACGAGCTCCCCCGCCTACATTACGAACAAACAAACAATATTGTATTGACGATGTAACGATCCTGATTTTGGGGATGCACGGCGTTCAGATAAATTTTTTGAAGATGTGCTAATGTGTGCCCCTTTTTCGAGAGTGTTACGATAGCATCGACTCGTACGCGTGTCTATCGTGAAAATTTTTTCGCACCAGACTCTATTGGTATTATACCCCTGGTGGCTACCAAAGGGCAAATAACCAGTCAACAAAAGCCATTGAGTAGCTATTGCGGTGCGAGAGAGAGCTTGTGAAATAGATACAGCACGCAGGTAGGTGTCGTGATTATCGCTCACCAGAGGTTATCAAGAGCTTGTCAGAAGAAGGAGGAGGGATGGCGAAGGAAAAGAGTCTAGCCGATCGAGTTTCAAAAGGCCTCGACTCTAAATTGTGGATAAAATGAATTAAAACTAGATTTACTGTATTTTTTAACAGGTCAAATTAGATATTTATTTTATTTTTACTTTTTATTAAATTTTTATAGTTCACTTTTATTGTAATTTTTCAACAACAACAAAATAAATAAGTTGAATTCAAATAAAATTTTTTTAAAGATAAACCCTCAAATATCGCAATATTTGAAACGCTGAGGAGAAAATGGAGGCGGCGGCCATGTCTCGTGATAAACTCATTTGAGACATGGTTGGGTGCAGCGTCCAGGTTATTAGCTTATGTCCTGGACGTTAGAGACGCGCGGCGGTGCGAGTTAGTACTACGAGAACTGAGCTAATATTACAATGGTAACAGCTGCTTAACGCGGTCGTGGCCACGAGGCTAATAAGTTTATTGACCTGGTTGCATTGTGCGGTATGAATTTTGAGCTAACTTCGTTTTCCAGTTTTTGCAATATTAGCTGGATTGGCTATGTGCGTGTGCGGGAGGTAGAAAATTTATAGAAGAAGTCGATCCCTAGATGTATGGTTTTATTTGTAGAATGGATCCAAGATGGACGCATTCTTTCACATCAATGATTTGCGGTCCCACAGGATGTGGCAAGACATTCTTTGTGAAAATTTTTTTTTCGCCAAATTGGACAAATGTTTGGTGCAGTTTTCCAACAATAAATTTTCTATTATTCCGAATGGCAGCCATCTTGTGTTAAATATAGAATAAATATTGAATTTGTGAAGGCTTGCCTCAATCATCGGATTTTTTTAATGATAACTTCGGCATAAAATGATCCACACGTACAGCTGGTGTAAAGGAAATAACCGCAGTATTATTGACTTCGCTATTGCGGATGAAAGACTAAGAGAACTAGTTAAAGATACAAGAGTCATGAGGGGTTCCGAATGCAGTACTAATCACTACCTTTTAGTCTCCAAAATAAACTTAGGGCGGGGATGGAGAAGAAAGAAAACAAAGAAACGAAACAAACGCGAATCAAGATTGAAAATTTACAGAAACCGGAAGTGCGAATAGATTTTCAGAATAAGATAAGCGAACGCATAGACGAGGCAGCTTGGGAGGAGCTTAGAGTTAATAAAGATGTAGAAGACGCGTGGACTATATTACGGGATAACATTGTTAAAAATGCGATTGAAGTATGCTGTACGGCGGTAGTAGGAAGAAAAGCTGCTGATGCATGGTGGAGTGATGAAATGAAAAGAAAAGAATGAAGCGTACGAGAGGACGTTGAACATCAGAGGTATCAGCAATGAGGAGAGGAGTATACTTGAAAATGATTACAGACACAAAAAGAAGAAAATTTAACGACTATTCAAGGAAAGTGAAGATAAAATCAGAACAGAAGAAGAGAATAAATTACAAAACGGCTTCCGTGGAGCCATGAATCTAATATTCAAAAAGATGAAAGAAAGTAAAAGTAAAAGAAAGTAAAAGGAAAGTAGACGGTTCAAAAGACTCTTTTGAAGAATTATTAGGAGGTGGAGATATAGGGCAACGGAGCTGCGAGATAGAAAATAATACATTAGAAAGCTCAATTGAAAATGTCTGCGTCACTGAGGTTATTGATATAATTCAGAGTTTAAAAATGGTAAGGCTGCTGGTGTAGACAGTATAAGTGCTGAAATGCTTAAATACGGTGGCGAGTACATACCTCACAGGGTGCGCGAATTGATAAATTTATGCATCGAGACGGGACAAGTCCCAGCCGACTGGAGAAAAGCGATTATTGTACCAATATATAGGATAATGGAAATTACAGAAGAAAAGATTTGGGTAGTCCAAAGTAGATTTTTGCCAAGAGCATCATGCACAGATCACATATTCAGCTTAAGACAGATCACAGAAAAAAGCTTGAGAGTATAGGAAAGAAAATTTATGGAAAAGTGTCTAAAAATGGCCCTCTTCGACGGAGAAGGTGTAGATCTCGAAACAGTGATGGCGCGTGGTTTGGCTTTCACAGATGACAAGATTCTCATGGCAGAATCAATCGAGGACTTGCAAAGAATGTTGAATAAACTTAATACAAGCATGAAGAACATGGGCCTCAAACGTTTTCAATATAAGAGATTAATTTTGAACCAAAAAGATCAATTTATAACTAAGAAGATAAATTTTGTGTCAAAAAATATCAATTTTCTACAAAACCCGAAAATATCAATTTTCATTAAAAAGTTAATTTTAAACAAAATAGTTGAATTTTCAACCAAATGAATGAATTTCGTACCAAGAAGTTCAATTTTTTGCTAAAAGTGATGAATTTACAACGAAAAATGTTATACATAATTCATATTTGAACCAAAAAAATTAATTTTCTGACAACAAGATAAATTTTCTACAGAAAAGTTAAATTGTTTAACCCTAAAATATTTAATGTTATCTTCTTTGGTCGAAAAATCAACTGTTTCATTATAAATTCGTCTTTTTGGATTGAAAGTCCAACTATTTGGTGTTTAATGCAACTGCTTGATTAAAATTTAATTTTTGTTGGTTGAAAAATCGTCTTTTTGGGTTGACAATTCCAAAATTGATCAAGATTATTTTTTCCTTAAGTTGAAAAACTACACTTTGGATGGTAATGCTAGTCTGATTAAAATAAAAAACTTTTAATATCATTTTTTAAAATGTAGGTCATATTTTGTTCAGAATTCATCTCTTTTTGGTTTAAGTTTCATCTCTTTGTTTGAAAATGTAACTATTTTGTTGAAAATTCGTTTAATTTTTAGTTGAAAATTAATTTTTTTTACTGAAAATTTAACTATTCAATTTTTGGTCAAAAAATTTATCTTTTTGAGTTTAAAAATCGACTGTTTAGTTGACATTTTATATTTTTTAGTTGAAGATTCAAGTACTTTGTTGAAAATTCAACTTTGTGGTTGAAAATGTAACTATTTTGCTACAAATTCTTTTTTTTTGTAGAATCAATTTTCTTCACTGGAAATGTAACTATTGCATTTATGGATGAAAATTGTTTTTTTTTTTTTTTAAAATTAATTTTTTTTTTTGGAAATGTAATTATTGCATTTATGGATGAAAATTTTTTTTTTTTTTTTTTTAAATGAATATACTTTGTTGAAAATTAATATTCTTGGTTGAAAATTCATCCTTTTTGGTCAAAAATGCAACTGCTTAGTTGAAAATTAATCTTTTTTTTTTTGAGGCATCAAAACCATTTTGTTCAAAATTCATTTTTTTGTTGAAATATTAACAATTACATATTTTATTAAAAAATAATTTTGTTTGAAAAATGCTACTACTTGGATTCATATTTTCGTGTTGAAAATTCAACTGTTTTATAGAAAAATCGTCTTTTTGGTTTTAAAATTCAACAATTTGGTAGAAAATTAAACTATGTGGTTGAAAATTAACTTTTTTGTTGGAAATTCATATTTTTAGTTGAAAATTGATTTTTTGATTGAAAATTCCACTACTTTGATACAAATTCATCTTTCTTGATTAAAAAATAATCTATTTAGTTGAAGATTTGTTGAAAGTTCGTCTTTTGGTAGAAAATTAATCTTCTTAGTAGAAAATAATTTTTCTTGTTTGAAAATTCATCTTTCTTGGTTAAAAATTTAACTGTCTTTGAAAAATTTCTTCTTTTTAGCTCGAAAGTTCAACTATTTGGTTTTTAATGCATCTGTTTGGTTAACATTCAATTTGTTTTGGTTGAAAAATCGTCTTTTTAGGTTGACAATTCCAAAATTAATAACGTAAGTTATTGTGGGCACCCCCTAAATAGTTATTCGAAATTTTGTATCTTCAATTAAAAATTATTTTTCCCCTCAAATTGAAAAACCACACTTTGGATGATGATGCTAGTCTGATTAAAATTAAAATATTTTTGTATTATTGTTTAAAATGTCCAGAATTGATCTCTTTTTGGTTAAAAATTCTATTATTTGATTGAAAGTTGAACTACTTTTTGAATAATTAATCTTTGTGGTTCAAAATTCGTTTCATTTTTAGTTGAAAATTAATTTTTTTATGTGAAAATTTAACTATTCCGTTTTGGTTGAAAATTTATCTTCTTTAATTTAAAATTCAACTATTTGGTTGAAATTTTAGTTGAAAATTCATATCTTTGGTTTGAACATTCAACTATTTTGCTAAAAATTCGTTTTTTGCATGATAATTAATTTTCTTCACTGAAAATGTAAATTCTATTTTTGGTTAAAAATTCATGTACTTTGTTGAAAATGCATTTTTTTGGTAGTAAATCACTTTCTTGGTTTAAAATTTATCCTTTTTGGTTAAGAATGCATCTGTTTGATTAAAAATTAATCTTTTTTTGGTTGTGGATTCAACTATTTTGTTGAAAATCCATCTTTTTTAGTTGACTTCAACTGTTTTTTATTTAAAATTAAAATCTTCTTTATTTAAATAATAAATATTACGTGTTTGATTGAGAATTGATTTTTTTTTTTAATATAACTACTTGGTTTAAAGATGTACTAGTTTGGTTCAAAAATGAATTTTTTTGTTGAAAATTCATATTTTTAGTTGATTTTACTTTTTGCAAATTCAACTATTTCGTAGAAAATTCATCTTTCTTGATTAAAAATTAATCTGTTTTTGTTGATGATTCAACTATTTTGTTGAAAATTCATCTTTTTTCATTGAATTCAACTGGTGGATAATTTTTATTTTCATTATTTTTTTTTAACTGCAAATTTAACTGTTACATTTTGAGTTCAAAACTTATCTTTTTTAGTTGAAATTTTATTTTATTATTTATTTTATTTATTATTCTTATTATTATTCATTATTATTATTATTTTATTTTTTATTTTTTTTTTATTTATATTTTCGGGTTAAGAAATTAAAATATATTGAACAACATTAATCTTTTTGGTTGATAATTAATCATTTTTGGTTCAAATATGAATTTATCTATAACATTTTTCTTTGTCAATTCATATTTCTTAGTGGAAAATTAAATACTTGGTTAAAAATTGAACTACTTTGTTAAAAATTCAGTTATTTTTTGTTGAAAATTCATCATTTTAGTTAAAAAATTATCTTTCTGGTTAAAAATTTAACTATTTTGTTGATAATTCATTTTTTAGTAAAAAATTCATCTTTTTGGTAGAAAATTAATCTTATTGGTAGAAAATTCATCTATTTGGTTGAAAATTCAACTATTTGGTTTAAAATTACTTTTTTGTTGAAAATTCATATTTTCGGATTAAAAAATATATTGTAGAAAATTCATCTTTTTTATTGATAATTATTCCTTTTTTGTTTAAATATGAATTTATGTATAACATTTTTCTTTGTCAATTCATCTTTTTAGTGGAAAATTAAATACTTGGTTAAAAGTTAAACTACTTTGTTAAAAATTCCGTTTTTTTTTGTTGAAAATTCATAATTTTAGTTAAAAAATTATCTCTCTAGTTAAAAATGTAACTATTTTGTTGATAATTCATTTTTTTAGTAAAAAAATAGTCTTCTTGGTTGGAAATTCATCTTTTTGGTAAGAAATTCATCTATTTGATTTAAAATTAACTTTTTTGTTGAAAACTCATATTTTCGATTTAAAAAATTTAACTTTTTTGTAGAAAATTCATTTTTTTGGTTAAGAATGTTAAAAATGTCTTCGAAAAATTTCTTCTTCTTAGCTTGAAAGTTCAACTATTTTTTTAATAAAAAAAACCTCAAGAAATCGAAGGAGATCATGAAGTGAAACTTTTTTCGATAGTTTTTTTATATTCAAAATATGAGAGAAAATAGTTTTCCATTTTGAATTCGTTCTTACGATCAATTTAAATTAAAAAAATTAAAATTAATTGGCATTAAAAAATGGATCATAAGACCGAATTAAAAATGGAAAACTTTGTTTTCTCTCATATTTTGAATATTTTATTAATGCAACTGTTTAACTGAAAATTAATTTGTTTTGGTTGAAAAGTCGTCTTTTTGGGTTGACAATTCCAAAATCGAATTCCGAATTTCTGATTAAAATTGAATAGTTTTAGTTTTATTGCCTAAAATGTGGGTCATTTTTGTTTGTGAAGTATGTAGGTATCTTATATGGAAAGAGAGAATTAAATCGATTCATGGTATCAGTTTGATTCTTCGTAGTTTTTTTTTTTTTTTTTTTTTTTTCCAGGGGAAAATTCATGTAATTTATTACAGTCGAAACTAACGGCAATGGTTTTTGTCCTTGATCCCTTCTCTGGAAATTCGACGAGTAAAATTCAGGGTCTTCTTACAATATACACCTGTCTGCTGCAAGAAGTCATAGTCATCGAACATTTTTAATCTTTACTAGAAAAAAAAACTCGGTTTATTTTCCAACATTTTGTTGTGGATTTTGCGGAAAATCTTATATGATTTGAGAACTATTTGATTGAATTTTCGAGATTTTCGCTAATCGTGGATAGGGACTGGAAAATTTGTTTTGGTTCAAAATTCAGCTAGTTAGTTGAAAGTGAAACTACTTTGTTAAAAATTATTATTTTTATGGTTGATGATTCATTTTAGTGGAAAAATCTTCTTTTTTTTTGTTCAAAATTTAAATATTTTGTTAAGATTTTTTAAAATTATTTTTTTAACTGAAAATTTAACTATTTTATGTTTGGTTGTACATTTATCTTCTTTAGTTAAAAATTCAACTATTTGATTGCAAATTTCTGTATTTGTTGAAACTTTGTCTTTTGCGGTAGATCGGCAGAAAATTAATCTTCCTGATGACTGTTGGATTAAAGTTCATGTATTTTGTTGAAAATCAATATTTTTTGGTAAAAAATGAGTGTTTCAAGTTCCAAATTAATTTTGTTTTCATTGAAAATTAATTTTTTTAATTGAAAATTTAACTAATTTCATGTTTGGCTGAAGAACAATCTTCTTCAGTTGAAAATTCAACTATTTGTTTAAAAATTCACGTATTTTATTAAAAATTATTCTTTTTTGGTAGAAAATTAATCTTTTTGGTTGAAAATTCGTTTCTTTGGTTGAAAATTTATTTTTTGATTGAAAATGATTTTTTTTTTTTTTATAAAAAGTTTAACTCAATTTTTTGCCGAATTTTTTTTATACACATGTAAATTTAAGTATTTCGTTGAACATTTATTTTATTTGCTTATAAACTTATTTCTCTAACTGAAATTTAAACTATTCTATTCTTTATTTAAAATTGATCTTTTTTAGATGAAAATTCATCTATTTTGTTAAAAATTTGTCTTTTTCGGTAGAAAATAAGTTCTATTATCAAAAATTAATTTTTCTAACCAAAAATTTAATTATTCCGTTTTATGTCAATTTTTTTTCTGACATTTTGTAAGTAAAAAATTTACTATTCCATTTTCGGTTGAAAGTTATTATTTTTTTAGTTCAAAATTCAACTATTTGGTTGAAAATTTGTCTTTTTTAATTAAAAATTCAATTATTTCGTTAAAACTCATGTATTTTGTTGAAAAATTGTATTTTTTGGTAGAAAATTAATCTTTTATTTGAAAATTAGTCTTTTTGTTTAAAAATTCATCTTTTTGATATAAAAAATAATTTTGTTTGCTGTTGAAAATTTAACTATTTCATTAAAAATTTAACTATTTCGTTACAAATTTATTTTATTTGCTAAAAAACTTATTTCTCTAACTGAAAATTAAACTGTTCTAGTTTTTGTTACAAATTCATCTTTTTTGTTAAAAATTGGTTTTAGTTGATAATTCATCTGTTTGGTTAAACATGATTTTTTTATCCTGAAATTTAATTATTTAAGTTTTGGTTGACAATTGATCTTTTTTAGTAAAAATGAATTTTTTTGTTTGAACATGCAACTATTTCAATTGAAGATTCACTGTTTTAGTTGAAAACTCTTATGTTTGGTTTCAAAATTAATTTTGTAACTAAAAATGTTACTATTCCATTTTCGGTTGAAAGTTATTTTTTTAGTTCCAAATTCAACTATTTGGTTGAGAATTTGTCTTTTTTTATTAAAAATTCAACTATTTCGTTAAAACTCATGTATTTTGTTGAAAAATGTTATTTTCTGGTAGAAAATTAATCTTTTTATTTGAAAATTAATCTTCTTGTTTAAAAATTCATCTTTTTGATAGAAAATTTTTTTTTTTCGCTGTTGAAAATTAAACTATTTCGTTACAAATTTATTTTATTTGCTTAAAAACTTATTTCTCTAACTGAAAATTAAACTGCTCTAGTTTTTGTTAAAAATTCATCTGTTTGGTTAAACATGAATTTTTTTATCTTGAAATTTAATTATTTAAATTTTGATTGACAATTTATCTTTTTTAGTAAAAATTTTTTTTTTTTTTTGAAAATCCAACTATTTCAATTGAAGATTCACGGTTTTAGTTGAAAACTCTTATGTTTCGTTTAAAATATATTTTGTTATCTATAACTGTTACTATTCCATTTTCGAAAAATTGTCTTCTTTAATGAAAAATTCAACTATTTTGTGGAAACATTGTATTTTTTGGTAGAAAATTAATCTTTTTATTAAATTTAAGTGTTCCAGTTAAATATTTATCATTTTAGTTGAAAATTAATTTTTTTTTGTTTAAAATTTAACTATCCCAGTTAAAGATTCATAATTTTATTTGAAAATTCATTACTTCGATTGAAAATTGAACTATTTTGTTGAAAATTGGTTTTTTGTTTGTTGAAAATTAATTTTTTTAACTAAAAATGTTACTATTCCATTTTCGGTTAAAAGTTATAATTTTGTTACTTAAAAATTCAACTATTTGGTTGAAAATTTGTCGTTTTTTATCAAAAATTCAACTATTTCGTTAAAAATTTATTTATTTTGTTGAAAAATTGTATTTTATGGTAGAAAATTAATCTTTTTAGTTGAAAATGTATCTTTTTGGCTTAAAATTGAACTATTCCAGATGAAAATTCATCAGTTTGGTTGAAAATTAATTTCTTTAACTGAAAATTCTAGTTAAAGATTCATTATTTCGGTTAAAAATACATATATCTGCTTTAAAATTCAACGATTCCAGTTAAATATTCAGCATTTTATTTGAAAATTCATCATTTTGTTTGAAAATGTAACTATTTTTTTTTAAAGTTAGTTTTTTTGTTGAAAATAATTTTTTGAACTAAAAATCTAACTTATTCACATTGAAAATTCCATAGTTGTAGTTAATAATTCATCTGTTTGGTTAAACATGAGTTTTTTTCTCTAAAAACTTATGTATTTTGTTAAAAAAAATGGTATTTTTTGGTAGAAAATTAATCTTTTCATTTGAAAATTAATCTTCTTGTTTAAAAATTCATCTTTTCGGTTAAAAATTCAAGTCTTCCAGTTAAATATTCATCATTTTAGTTGAAAATTCATCTTTATGGCTTAAAATTTAACTATTCCAGTTGAAGATTCATCATTTAAGTTGAAAATTCATCACTGGTTGAAAATTGAAAAATTTTACCGGGAATTTGAATTTGTCCGTCGAATCGCCACCCTGATAAGTTTTCATAAATTTAAATTAAATTAAATTATTTTTCCCTACGCCTACCATGATACGATAGAGTAATTTGTAAATAACATTGCGTCAAGAGTTGGGTAGCACGAATTAACAGCAACAACTACTGACACACGTGTTTGCAGCTGAGCTGTTGTCAGTATTGGTTGGTTGGTACCTATGAGAGCAGGCAGGCAGGCAGGCACAAGATAACCGGTCACCCAGTACTGAGTTAACTGAGTACGATATGCCAGTTGCCAGTATGTGCCAATCGGTGCGCTGATACGGTCGTACTGGTCATATATCCCGCTCGCAGTTCGCGTTTCTCCAGTAAACACTTTTGTTTTGCCTTTAAAACCTTCTTCAGTGGTTCCACCTGTGCCTTAGTTTTTAGCTCCGGCCGTATGTTCATCGAGGTAGAATGGTTTTTGCACGATTTTTCCTCAGGAAGGCGGAAACCCAAAATGACGAGCCAAGCGATCTACCAGTGCCAGGCAATGTCGCTACGAGGTGAGCACGAAGGCTATGTATTGTGGAAATCGGAATGCGGCTCCTGATAAAGATAACGCTACGACTTCGGCTTCCCTCGTCCAAGACGAAATCGGCCGGACCTCTCTTTCTATTGCCACGCGTTAGAAAGAGAGGTCCGTTCACGTTTCGTCTCTCGAAACGGCGTGGCCCCGCAGTCCCGCTGATTGCTGTGGGACTCAATGGGACTTAAAAATTGATTAAAATACTCGGTTCCAGTACAATCTGCGAATTCATCAGCAAGATTTTGTTCTTTTTTTCCTGTTTTGACCTCCTGTGGCGCAAAAAACACTGCGGAATTTCTCAGCGGAAAATCCCGGTAAATCCCAGGTCGAAAGACACTGGGATGATTGAGATAAGATAACAAATCTTTGTTTTCGATGTGTTTGTGCTTTGTTTTTAATCTGAGGCAATGGAATTGGAGAGTTAGAGAATTTTTTGAAATTTAGTTTCTTAGTTGAATTTTTTCATCTAAAATAATAGAAAAGAAAAGCAAGGACAATATTCTTGTATCGACAAACGATTATAATTTTATTAAACCTAAAGTTGTTCAACATTGTAAGCTTATTTTGTAAGTCAAATGATTTTTGTTTAAAATACCCGATTTCTTTTTAAAAACACTAAATACACTATTATTGTTTAAATATTGTGAATATTCTTTGAAATATAATGATTTCTTATTTTTAAAAATGAATTCTGAGATAAATTTGAAAAAGATTTTAAAACTTTTCAAAAGATTTCCTTAAATTTCGAAAAAGTATATCAAAAATTTTTAAGCAAACCTGTTCAATTTTGCAAGATTACAAAATTTTAGATTTTCAAACAATTAAGATGACTTGTCTGCCATAAATGATGAATTTTCAATCCAAAAGGACGAATTTTCAACAAAACAGTTGCATTTTCGAACAAAAAAGATGATTTTAACAAAATAGTTGAATTTTCAAAAAAATAATTTAACTTTCAACAAAATAGTTGAATGTTCAACCTACAAAGATGAATTTTCAAGCAAAAAAAAGAATTTTCAAAAAATTAAATGACTTTTCAACCAAACAGTTGAATTTTCAAGCAAAACAGATCACTAACAAAATAGTTGAATTTTTAACCGAGAAAATTCATTTTCTACCCAAAAACCAATTTTCAACAAACTACATGAATTTTCAATCAAATAGTTGAATTTTCAACTTGAAAATATGAGTCTTCAGACAAATATAGAATAAAACAAAACAAAAAATATTAATTGTCTACGCAAATAGACGAATTTTTAACAAAATAGTTAAGTTTGCTTAAAAGTCGAATGTTTTAGAAACAAGTTAACTTTTAAACCGAAAAAGAAGTTTTTTCAACAAGAAAGTTAATTTTTAATCAAGAAAGATAAATTATCGACGAAATAGTTGAATTTTCAATAAATAAAAAAATATATTTCAACCAAAAACGGTATCTTTAAATTTTCAACTTAAAAACCTAATTTTCAGTAATTTTTAACTAAGCAAAGAAACAAATTTCCGACCAAAAAGTTAAATTGTCAAAAAAATAGTTTAATTTTTAACCAATAAGTTTAATTTTCTACCAAAATAGTTCACTTTTCAACAAAAAATAGGAATTTTCAACAAAAAAGGTAATTTTCAAACAGCTAGTTTAATTTTCTACCAAATTATTGAACCCAAAGGATGAATTTTTTACAAAAAAAAGTCCAATTTTCAAGAAAATAGATGAATTTGTAAAAGACAAATTTTTAACAAAATACGTAAAGTTTCAACCAAGAAGGTTCATTTTCTACCAAAAAAGTCAAATTTTCGAAAAAATACATGAATTTTCAACCAAATAGTTAAATTTTCAAGTAAAAAAAGATTACTTTTCAACCAAAAATCGAATAATGAAATTTTGAACTGAAAAGATGAATTTAAAAAAAAAGCATTTATTTTCAACAAAGTAGTTCGACTTTTAGCCAAGTAGTAAAATTCTCAACCAATAAAGATAAATTCTCAAAGATAAATAATTAATATTTTCCCACCAAAAAATTATTTTTTAACAAAGCAATTCAACTTTAAACCAAGTAATTGTTTGTTTAACTAAAAAAGATTAATTTTTAACAAACAAAAAAGAAGGAATTTTTATCTAAAATGATGAATATCCCACAAAAATTTCAAAAATGTTGTAAACGAAATGTATATTTTTGAAGATTTCGAAAAACAAATATGAATTGTCAACCAAGAAGATTAATTTTTCCACCAAAAAAATCAGTTTTTCAAAAAATACATGAATTTTCAACCAAATAATTAAATTTTCAACTAAAAAAGATTATTTTTCAACTAAAAATCGAATAATTAAATTTTTAACCGAAAAGATTAATCTTCAAACGAAAACAATTAATTTTAAACAAAGTTGTTGAGTAGAAGTAGTATTTCAAAGAAGTAATATTTCTAAATTATGATGGCTAATTTGTTTACATTGTAAAATTATTAAAAATTAATTTTTTTGGTTGAAGATTCCTCATTTTAATTTAAAATTCAGTTCTGATTGAAAATGTAACTACTTTATTGAAAATCAATTTATCTTTTTTTGATGGAAATTCAACAATTTGGTTGAAAATTAATATTTTTTATTTAAAAATTAAACTATTTGTTCGAAAATTTATGTACTTGGTGGAAAATTCGTCTTTTTGTAGAAAATTAATCTTTATGTTTGAAAATTCATCTTTTTGGCATACAATTCAACTATTCCAGTTGAAAATTCATCATTCCATTTTTTATTGAAAATTGATCTTTCTCCGTTCAAAATTCAATAATTTGGATGAAAATTTGTCTTTTTTAATTGAAAATTCAACTATTTCGTTGAAAATCCATGTATCTGGTTTAAAAATCGATTTTTTGCTGGAAAATTATTTTTTTCTTTGAAAGTTAATCTTCTCGTTAAAAAAAAATTTGTTTGTTGATTGAAAACTTGTTTTTTCTTTGGATGAAAAGGAATATTTTTTAACTGAAAATGTAACTATTATTCCAGTTGAATGTTCCATAATTTTAGTTAAATTTTTTTTTTTTTAGTTGGACATTCATTTTTTAACTAATAATGTAATTATTAAATTAAATTTTAGTTGAAAATTTTTTTTTGTAGAAATTAATCTTCTTGGTTGAAAGTTTATCTTTTTGGTCAAAAATCTAATTATTTTAGTTAAACATTCGTTATTGTAGTGGAAAATTCATCTTTTTGGTTTACAATTAAACCATTCCTGCTAAATATTTACAATTTTAGTTGAAAATTCAATCCTTTGTTTGAAAACGTAATTATTGTGTTGAAAGTTAGTTTTTTGTTAAGTTAATTTTTGTGTGGAAAGTAATTTTTTTAATTGAAAATTTAACTTATTCCAAATGAATATTCTATAGTTTTAGTTAAAAATTCATCTGTTGGGTTGAACATTAATTTTATTTTATTTAAAATTTAATTATTTAAGTTTTGGTAAGTGATAGGTTTTTCGGGTTATTGGTTCATTGAGTAGAATTAATTTTCAATAAAACAAAAAGTTTAATTTTTAACCTGATAATATGAATTATTAACAAAAAACTTAAAAAAACAATCAGTTCAATTTTAAACAAACCAAAGAAAAAAACAAATTGTCAAATAAAAATAATGAATCTTTTAAAAAAAGTGATATTTTAAGAAAGTAATTCAAATTTTAAACAAGAAGATGAATTTTCATCACAGAAAGACGAATTTTCAACGAAAAATGTAATCGTTTATATTTCAACAAATAAATATTTTAACTGATAATAAAAAACAGTTGGATTTAACCAGCAAACACGAATTTTTAACAAAATACGTGAATCCTCAACTAAAAAATTTTTTATAAAAAAATTGATTTTATACTAAAAAAAGACAAATTTTCAACAAAATAGTTAAATTTTCAGTTAAAAAAAATTATTTTTTACCTTAAAAATCGAATTTTCAACTAAAATTACGAATCAACAATGAAAAATATAATAGTTGATATTTAAATAACAAAATTTAAATAAAAAATAAAAAGTAGTTGGATTTAACCAACAAAAACTAGTTAACTATTTGGTTAAAAATAAACTATATTTATGAAAATTTAACTTTTCAGTAGAAAACGAGCTTTTTTGTTAAAAAAAATATATTTTCGGATTGAAAATTCAACCTTTTTATAAATAATTCGTCCTTTTGGCTTTAAAATTCAACAATTTTATTGAAAATTTATGTATTTTGTTGAAAATTTAACTATTCGTTTAAAAATTCATATTTTTTTTAGTTAAAAATTCAACTTCTTTTTTGAAAGTTTAACTAGTTTGTTAAAAATTCATATTTCTTGAAGATTCACGTCTTTGGTTTAAAATTTAACTTTTTTGTTGAAAATTCGTTTTTTCGTTGTTAAAAATTATTTTTCTGATAAAAATGTTTATTTTGAACGAAACAAAAAAAAAACGAATTGTCAACAAAAAAGTTAATTTTCATCCGAATAATTTAATTTTCTACCAAATTGTTGAATCCTCAACCAAACCAGATTAATTTAGACCCAAAAACTTGCATTTTTAAACAAAAAGATTGTATTTTCATAAAAAAAAAACTAATTTGCGACCAAAAAAGACGAATTTTTAACAAAATACATGAATTTTCAACAAAAAACATGAATTTTCAACTAGAAAAGATCAATTTTCAATACAAAATTTAACTTTCAACTATGAATGCAAAAGTTACATTGTTAGTTAAAAACATTTATTATCAATTTAAAAAAATGAATTTGCCACAAAATAGTTAATTTTAAACCAAATAGTTGCATTTTTAACCCAATAGATGAATTTTCTACCAAGATGATTAATTTTCTACCAAAAAAATTAATTTTTTACTAAAAAAGATGAATTATCAAAAAAAAAGTTAATTTTAAACCAAATAGTGGAATTTTCAACCCGATATATGAATTTTTTTACCGAAAAGCTGAATTTTCAACCAGTAAGACTAATTTTATTCTAAAAAAAAATGAATTATCAACCAAATATTTAGTTACATTTTTAACCAACGAGATAATTTTTTAACTAAAATGATGAATTTTCATCCAAAAAAGTGAATTTTTAACAATGTAGTTCAACTTTTAACAAAATAGTTTAATTTGTCACCAAAAAAGATAAATTCACAACAAAAATTGTTATACGTAATTCATATTGAACCAAACAAGATTAATTTTTAACCAAAAAGATTAATTTTTAAACGAGAATATTAACTTTCTGTCAAAAAAGATTCATTTTTTGCAAAATAGTTTAATTTTTTAACTCGGATGATTCATTTTTTTAAATGGAAGAGTTAAATGAGGTGAATCTTGAAAAAATATGAATTTTTAACAAACTAGTTCAACTTTCAACCAAAAAGATGAATTTTCCAACAAGAAGATTAAGTTTCTACCAAAAAACACGAATTTTCAACAAAGCACAAACCAAAAATATGATTTTTTTAACAAAAAAAAAAAATTTCTACAAAAAAGTTAATTTTTTATAAAAATGGTTTATTTTTCAACGAAGCTGTTTGTTTTCTGAAAGAATTAATTAGAATTAAGAATTAATTAATAATTAAAATTACTGGGAGTTGTACACGGACTTTGTCTCGATATATAACAAAGAAAGTAGAATAAATAATCCAAACTAGCCGCTATCGACTGATACTGCGCGAGCGCAGTTTAAAGAGCGGAAAACGAAACTTTTCGACGCATGGCCACCTTACTATAATAGTATGGAGTTTCAGAGTTTCGAGTATGAGACCTGTTATGCGTTAAATTCGACGCTATTGTACATGAAAAGCATGTCAGCTATAAAAATTCATGAAGAACAAGTAAGAGCGCAGTGATACTTTTTCATGGATATTGTTTTGAATTTTCAGTAGGAACTTCAGGCTTTTATTGCTCGAAATTCATACCGTCTTAGCATGAAAAGGTCAGGCATTCAATTCATAGATTTGTCATACATAAAACGTAGGTATGTTCTCTCGGTGTACATTATATAGGAGGTATCGAAAGCACTTGGCTGCGTCTACTTGAAAAGAGAGATAACGTTCAATCTCCCACCAGCATAACACGTTTCACATTTTGCGCGTCTCTCTATGTAATATACTATTTGTAGGTTGAGGATTTGACAATTTGGCTGAAAATGCAATAGATTTGTTGAAGATTTAATTATACTGTTGAGAATTAAACTACTTTGTGGAAAATAATATTTTTTTGTCGCAGATGCAATTGATTTGTCAAAAATTCAGTACATTTTCATTTAAAATTATTTTATAGAGTTTATAAAAGATTCTATGTTGAAAATGTTACATCATTAAAATTCTGACGTATTATTTGATATTTTAATATTGAAATAAACTTGTTTTTCTTTGCAGAATTAAGTTCGCAATCAGGAACTTCTGGAGAACAAGGCCAGAGTTTCAGAGAATCTGGAATTTCCATTCCACGCGGATATCGCCCTCGAGCTCTTCCTTATAGGAAAGTACGATGTCCCACAGACGAACAGCGTACAGTTAATACAATTTTTCTATTGAAACATGCTAATGAAACTTACGAGGATTGCACAC
Source organism: Andricus grossulariae (assembly GCA_011634705.1). Lineage (NCBI taxonomy): Eukaryota > Metazoa > Arthropoda > Insecta > Hymenoptera > Cynipidae > Andricus > Andricus grossulariae. The sequence continues at coordinate 231,858,283 of JAABKJ010007545.1, read as the reverse complement.
AAGATAAAGTTTTATTAGCAGTAGGTCCTATACTTATTGGATTCATCTTAGATGATGCGATCCATCCAATATCTGTAATATCTGGCGGCTTTATTATATATGACGAAAGAACCAATAAACAAACTAATGTTAGTATGGATTATCTGCAGAGGAATTTTGGCGTATTTGGTTCTGTGCCTGAGATAATTCCACGTCTGAGTGCAATTCATCCGTTCGGTGTGTACAGCCCAACAAGAATTAGTAACCCAACAAGACCTAGAAGCCCAACAGAACCCGTTAGACCCACTCTGGCGCGCTCTGCCTCCGTATTCGGCCCCGACTTCCACTCCAGATTTGAGTCTGATGCCAGCAGCACCAGCAGCTCCTTTGCCATCAGTCGCTCATCTAGTCAATCCTACCAAAGCCTTTTGAGCCGGATGTTTGGCCGCCCGTCCAGCAGCTCCTCCAGGCCTCCTTTCAACGAAGCAAGCAGCTCCGAAAAGGAAGATTAGGATCATTTTTGTCTTTATACTCTGGAAATTTTCAATTTCCAATACTAGACATAGCTTGCAGTAAGATGCTGATATGTTTTAGAAACTTCAATTTTTCACACCCAAGTTCATGGAATGATACAAAATATATTCGACGCCCTTTAAGCCAGGCTGAATAGTTCAAGGCATGTTTTCTCAAAAAGGGAAATTGGACTACATGAAACTTTCGAGTCGTTCAAAGCTTTGGGCTAGAGCATGGGCCTAAGGACATCGTCTCTTCGCGCCACATACCCACTGTTGAAAAATTTGAAAAAATATTGATGAATTGACATTTAATAGGTTGCATAAACTGAACGAGATTGGGACGAGAAAAGTAAAACAGAAAAATAGTAAAAAATCGTTGGAAATCTTCATTCCCAATGGAAAGTTATTATACATTTGTATGCACTTAAAGTTTTCTTTTATTACCAAAAATATTCATTGATTATCATCAAACTTTATTTACATTCTTGAATTGTATAAGGAAAGTAATTAAACTAATTGAAATTCAACTAAAAGTCATGTTTTCCAAATTTTAGTTTTCGTAACAAGCCTTAATCCCATAAAAATAATAGGGTCTTTCATTACATGTGAAGCAAAGTAGCCTTCTACTCGAATCAGGTCGTCAGCAATAGCTCTGGTATCGCTGCTCTAGTGTTCTGCTTTAAAATTCTTCGCATTTCGGCTTTTTCGTACTTTTTCTCTCTGATTGTACCGTGATTCATTTGATTTCCAAATGGTCCATCCGAATGATAATTTTTGAATATTTTCTGAATAAACGAATTGCTAGAATAATAACAAAAAGTTTTTTTTCTTTCAATAATGAAAGGTGCACACCCTATTTCTTTGTACGCAAAACCACGGAAGCTTGACTGTATCCACCTTTTCAAAAGTTTTCTCCAGATCTTAAGTTGATCGTAATCAGATCATAATCATAAAATAAATATAATTTCAAGGGATTTCTACGTAGTTCTACAATTGCAAGGGATATGGGAGAATTAAAAAACTCTTAAAGGATTTTAATTTATTTCAAAAGAATTCAAAGAATTTCAAGAAATTCAAAAAATATCAAGAGATGTTGAAGAATATTGGATGATAACAATGGGCTTCTAGGAATATAAAACAATTTTTGCAAAATTTAAGAGATTTTTAGAAAAATTTAAGAAATGAAATTGATTAATTTTATTTTCAAGGAATATAAATGATTTCTACAGATTTCTAACTATCTCAAAGACTTCGATGAAATTAAAAAAAATTCAAATCTTGCATATAATTGCCGTGGATTTCATTAGCTTCCAAAGAAATTTTATTTTTTGTACTCCCATATTAAATTATGAGTGGTTTAAGATTAATTTTTTTCTCTAGTTTGTCTACCTTATTCATTCATTCTTTCAGTATTTTGCTGTGTTGTACTTCATTGCTGATTATCTTATGAATGTTTTCAGCACGGATATTACATAAGGAATTTTTTATCAGTATAATATATCTATAATAATTTCATATGATGAATTTATTATAATCACGGAAAAGTCCAAATTTCTTCAATTTTGGAAGCTACCAATTTCAAATAATTTCAAATTATTAAGTATTGCCCGCCTCAAGGCTTAAACTACCAATACAATAAGACCCAGTTGAAAGTGGTAATATTTTGAACAATTGAAACTTGATATTGTCTTTCTATGTTTGAATTTTAAATTGTTTAAGCATTAGGGTTTTGTTTTCAAATTGTAGACTTTTCAGCAATTCTGATTTAAATTATTTGATCAAATTTTTTCAATTCGCAATTCAAAATAATTCAAGTCCAAAAACTTCCTGATGGTATAATTTCTGCGTGAAATTTCTCTCTGAGCTGAGAGAGATCAGAGTCCGTAGAAAATGGAAAAATTGTGCACAAAACACCCAAGAAATTAGTTTTATTTTACAGGACTTTTAAATCTCAATTGATTGAATTCATGAGAGCTCAAAATTGAAACCAATTAATTAGTAATATCTAAATAAAATTGTTCAATTTTGAAAAATTGGATGGTAAAATTGTCCCGAACTTGTGAATTTCAATACCTCCAAAAATGTATAAATCTTAAATAAATTTTCTCCTGATTCAAGCTTTTAATGCAAAAAGTCTTTTGTTTCAAGGCTTTAAAAATCAAACATTTTTAGAATTGCTCATTTAAAACCATGATTTCACATTAAAATTACTGAAATGTTAAAGCTGATGAATATTTTATTAGTAGGTACTATATCATGTAGTATCAAGTGGCATTCAAAGTTATTTTTACCGTTAAGATTGAAGATTTTCAAAAATTTGTCACCTTTGAAGTTCAATAATTGTCAACGCTTTGCAAATTATATGTTTTTAAAATGAAATCTTTGAAAAATAATGAATTTAAGCATAATGCGTTGAAAATTAAATAATTTCAAACATCGTTCAAAAATTAAGAGATTCTTGAATTGGGATCTGAAAAATATTTCGATGAAAGTAATGAATATTCAAATTGTGCTTCATGCTTTTTAAAATGGAGTCATTCTATTGTAAAGTATAAAATTAATCAAATGAAAGCGATAAAGTATTTTCATGTAAGGGGAACAAATGCATGTTGTTTCAAGTGAAAAGGCAATTGAATAAGATATGAATCATAAAAAAGAAAGAAGTGAGCAGAAACATTGGAGCTTCAATTGTTACGGGAAATAATTCAAAATCGGGATTAATCATGTTTGCGGCTAGGAGAATCTATTTTTCACAGAACCGGTTATTCCTCGTGTATAAATAAAGATAAGAGAAATATTTTTTGTTAGATTGTCGGTGATTCTTGATGTTTTGAAACACAATTTGCTCAAGATGTTATTCTCATTTCATGGTTTTCTCCTAAACTAACAGCGTGTAAAGCTTACATTCACACATTGCGAAATAAATGTGATAAAATTTGATGAGAACACGTTTGTAAATATCTGATAAACTAGATTTCAACATTTTAATATTATAATTCGTATTAAAAAAACTTTTTCGGGTTGAGCCCGAAATTTTGAAATTTCCATGTGACCGTGTTAGGATTTCGTATAATCATAAAACACATCTAGGTACCTTAAAGTAAAAATATGATTGCAGTATTATGAACAATAACATGACTTTAATATTAAAAACGGTGAAATAGTTTTATGTGGAAGTCAATGTGTGACATTTTTTCAATTATGTATGACTGAGTGTGCGATTTCTTGCGAGGGAGGATCATATATAACTGTCCTGACATGTAGATGTTCATTCAAAAATAAAATTTTGTATGCTGTACTGATGTTGTTTTGTTATCCAAGTTTAAATAATGAGAAAGATGAGGAAATTTCATTTTTTTGACAACTATTCTGGAAGCTTCTTTAATATTACAATTTCTTTTGGGGATGGCTCAAATAGAAGGTCTTGGTATACAGATGGGCATATCAGATCAGAATGTGCCTGATTATATTGATGCTCTTTCATTCTCAAAGATTCAGAAATGCAAGAAATGAAATAAAAAAATATTTATCATGTTAAGGTGTTGTTTTTTTGTTACTAGTAGTTAAATCATATCATAAATGTGGAATTTTCGCTCTTTAGGCAACCATGCTGGAAGCTTCTTTACTAATCCGGTTTCTTTCGGGAATGGCTCAAATTGATGCTCTTGGCATTTAGATGTACAGAATTTTTTTTTTCATTTGCATGGTGTTGGTTTTTGTTATCAGGTCTTAGAAAATAGAAGCAATAAGAAAATTTCTTATTTTACACCACTATGCTGGAAACTTGACCATTAGTCGAATATTTTGCAGGGTGGTTCAAATTAAACACCTGCAAACATACATGTGAATCTCCAAATAAAATTTGCTATATCGTCATATTTTTTATGTAAGTGTATGAAAATTCAAGTATTTTTTAAACGATTTCAATCATTGATCCTTTTGGTTTTAATAACATCGACAGCAAGAGATGCGTAACAATATGATTCGATCCATCTTTCAATCGAAAATGTGGACTTCTTGAAATTGAAATAGTTAAAAGGTATCTTTATTTACAAAAAAAAAATACAAAAAAAAGTTTAAAATATTGGAGGTTAGCGTTAACTGTAGTTTGGAACATAAATTTTTTTTAAATCAATCATAATATGTAAAAAAGGACTGTATTGAGACGCTATAAATGTTTTAAATAATTTAGAGCTGATGACAGATTTTCATATGTTTGCAAACAATTCATTTAAAAAAATGATTAAATTCATAATTTTGTTATTTTCGAGTTTGAGGAGTTTTGCCCGATTTATTTGGAAAATTATCGGCCCTACTGTGCAATAAAGCCTTTATTCGGATGGTCGGTAATTTGTGAAGTTACGATGCCTGAACTTACTTTACAAAATAAAAGCCAATAAATCTCATAACAAATCGTTTTTAAATATTTCATAAACTATCCTCTAATATTCTCATTCTAAAAGTCAAATAAGAAAAGTACAAAT